>JAJPUD010006327.1:64799-133056 GCA_023553655.1 Myrmecobius fasciatus
TACATACATACATACATACATACATACATACATACATACATACATACACACACATATATTATAATTTACATCTTTATCTTTCTTTGCTTCCCAGATATTAAACAACCCTTATAATGAAATATTTCCTATTTCTTTTGAGGGCACCCTTATACTTTCAGTGATTCATGTTTGCAAATGTCTCTCTCATCCTCATCTTGAAAGTCTTGAAGACTTTTAAGAAAGTCTTCAATCCCTTCTCTCTATTCACATGATCATAACTATTATTCAAATTTTCATCAAACCATTATAGCCTATGAAAACTACTTCCAAATTGGTCTCTATGCTTCTACCAATCCACTTACTGCAAAGCTATCAAAATATTTTTCCTAGGACACAGTTCTAACTCCCTCCCTCCCTCCCTTTCTCCAAAATCTCCAGTAATTCTTTATTCCACATAGGATAAAATGCTAACTCCTTACTCTGGTACTTGAAATCCTTTGCAATTTAGTTCCAAGTCATTTTTTCTAGCCTTATTTCTTATTACTTGCCTAGTCTTCATTCTACAGCCCAGACAAAATGACTTAATTGCCATTCCTCAAACTCAACACCCATCTCCTATCTGTACTTTGCATAACTTGTTTTCCAGGCCTGGGATATCCTCCTTCCTCAATTCTACTTTTTAAAGAGTCTCCTAAGCTTCCTTCAAGTCCAACTCAGATGTCACTCCAAATACTCAAGTTCTTAATACTCTGTCCTTATTCAAATGATCATGTATAATATGGGATTTGAACCCAGAGTGCTTTATCCTTTAGTCCACAGTTCAGTTTATTATACCATGCTGCCTCCTTCAAATTATAATTAATTCAAGTTGAGTAACTCTGGTCAAGGTTTTACCAGCAGACTAGGAAGAATTATTTGGTAAACCTCTAAGTCCACTGATGCTCTCATTTCCTACTTCTCAACTCTTCTTGCTCTAGAGGAAAGAGGTCTTCAACTTTTTGTGTGTCACTGACTCTTTGACAGTCAAACCTATGGATTTCTTAGAATAATATTTTTGGCTGAATAAAATAAAATACATAGGATTACAAAGGAAACCAAATGTTAGGAAATCAAGAGATAATTTCACCTCATGTCAAGTTAAGAATTGCTCCCAAGAGTTTGCCAATATTACTCAAGGGAAACACAAATTCTTGTACTTCCCAAAGAAATGAAAATAGCTTTTTCTCACAAGAAACTGAGAGCTGATTAACCAAAAATATGCCATTGGTAAGTGCTAATTAAGCAATGCTATTTAATCCTAAAATGTGTATCTCTGCTTTATGGAAATCAAATGAATCACAGAATTTTAGAGTTCTCAGTGGCTGCCTAATCCAAGCCATACCCAAAAAGAAACACTCAACAACTGGTCCTTCAGATTCTGCTCAAAGCCCTTCAAGGAGAGGGGAGCTAATACTTTTGACATCAGATGATCCTACTTTTGGACAGCTCTGAATTTTAGGAAGGTTTTGCTGAAATGAAGCCTAAATTTTCTCTTTACAATGTTCATCCATTGCTCCTAGGCCTGTCTTTTGGGGCACCAAAAAACCAGCCTAAAGTATCTCTTCAAGCACTAACGGTAGCTATTGTGAATTTCCCCCATCAATCAATTAGTCAATAGACATTAATTAAATACTGACTTCGAGCCAAGCAATGTATTAGGGGAAGTAAAAAACTATTCCTGCCCTCATCAGGGTCATGATCTAATGGGAAAGACAAAATGCAAACAGTTATGTTCAGGGTAAATAGATGATAATCCTAGGGAAGGAATGAACTACAAAATAAGAGGCATCAGGAAAGGTTTCCTTTAAAAAATGGGATTTTAGTTGAGACTCAAAGGAAGTCAGGGAAAACAGGAGGAGGCGATGAGGAGAGAAAGCATTGTTGGCATGGGAGTTCAGCCAGAGAAAATGCCCAGAGCTGAGAGATGGAGTATCTTGTTCATGGAACAGCCAGGAGACACTATTACCAGATCAAAGAATACTTGGTGGGCAGTAAGCGGTAAGATGAAGTTTGGAGATGCAGTGGGGAATGTGGAACCATTTATGAAGGCCTTATTGAACACCAAATAGAGGATTGTGTATTTGATCCTGGAGATGACAAGGAGTCCTCTCTTCTCTTCTCTATATTGATATTCCTAGTTTCTTTAACCCATCATCATAGAGCAGCATGTAATTTTAAAGAGCAAGATATATAACAATGCCCAAAATTCTAGGGGAAAAAAATGTTTCTGGAATTTGCTGCTTTTGGAATAGAGATTTTGTTGGGGATTCTCACCTTTTCAGCAAAGACTGGATTCCCAGATAAATGGCTCAAATGTACAAACTCCAAATGCAAGGTTCCAAATTCTGCCAGAATACTGCTTCCTCCAGATGCCCAAGGCCAATTTCGACCAATCCCACTATAGAAAGAGAAGGAAGGAAGGGCATTTTAGGAAGCACTAATTCCAGTATTCAAGGTTCTAGAAAAGCTAAAAGATGAATTAATTTTTTCTGTAAATGTGCAAATTTTGGATATGCTTTAAAATAATTATAGGTAAAGAATGTACAGTGACTTTTTTTTTTTTTTTTTAATTTGTCACCCACAAGTCACAACAGAGATTCATCTCATTTCTCAGCCATTGGGCTAATAAAATCAGACAGAAGTTGTTGTTAGTGAGCCAGAAACTCATTTTGAAGGTACAGGTGGTTCTTCTCTTGCGAGATAATGTCTAAATCCAAGTAAAGTTATTTAACTTTTAATTAAAATTATTATTTTTTTTTGATCAAACATTAAGAACTTCAGAGACAAGACTGAAACAGAAGAACTTTGTGGTTAGCTAAATTTTAAAGCTCTATAATTTAACACAAGCTTTATAATTACAAAAAACTACTCATTAGATCAAGGAACGTATGTTTTCAAATGCTAACTTCTTGTGCTGTTTTGCTTTCAATTTAAGCTTTTTTTCATCCTCTCATTTCTTACCAATCATTTTGCCTCTATACCTTAGTTCCTGGGTAATTGAATATATTAACAATAATCCGGATATCATACCACACATTTGGTTTTTGTGCAAATATGTATATGCAGAAAGATATACAAAATTTGAGGCAAAAGCTTTCAGAAATCAAAAGTTAAAAACAAACAAACAAAAAAAAAAAACACACCAAGCCAGAAAAATGAGCTAATTTTTATTTTGTGTTAATGTAAAGGCATATTAACCTCAAAATCTTTTGAGACCTTAAAGATAACTATATGATTACTTTCTACAGATAAAGAAGGGACCAGTTTTAGGCCAAATATGCACATCTGAATGATTCTTAACAGGATTATTATATATGTTATTCCTTTGAGTGATTAGGGTTCCTATCAAAAAGTTCAGGCAAAAAGAACAAGATTAAAAGGGAAGTAATTAGAAAGCTGGGAAAAAATCTTTAGAGTCAATATTTCTGATAAAGATCTCATTTTTAAAATATGTAAAGAATTGTATCAAGTTTATAAGAATTCAAGTTATTCCCCAATTGAAAAATGGTTAAAGGATACGAATAAACAATTTTTAATGACAAAATTAAAGTCATTTATACTTATATGAAAAAATGCTCTAAATCACTATTTATTAGAGAAATACAAATTAAAACAACTCACACCTCCGAGACTGGCTAAGACAACAGAAAAATATAATGATAAATGTTGGAGGGCATGTGGGAGAACTGGTCCCAATTAATGCATTATTAGTGGAGTTGTGAAATGATCCAATCATTCTGGAGAGCTATCTGGAACTATCCCAAAGCACTATCAACTATGCACACATACCCTTTGACCAGCAGTGCTGTTACTGGGCCGTACACCAAGGAAATCATGAAAAAAGGAAATGGACCCATGTGTAAAACTGTGTGCAGCAGCTCTTTTTTGTGGTAGCAAAGAACTGGAAAAGGAGTAGATGCCATCAATTGGGGAATGGCTGAATAAGCTGTGGCATATGAAGGTAATGGAATATTATTGTTCTATAAAAAATGATGAACAAACTGATTTTAGAAAGGCCTGGAAAGATGTACATGAACAGATGCTAAGCAAAACAAGCAGAACCAGGAATACATTGTAGACAGTAACAGCAAGAATGTGTGATGATCAATTATGAAAGACTTGCTTCTTCTCAGTGGTTCAGTGATCCAAAGCAACCCTAATAAGACTTTGCACAGAAAATGCCACCTGCATCCAGAAAAAAGAACTAAGGAGGCTGAATATAAACCAACACATGTTAAAGTTCATTTTTTTTCATCTCTCCCATTTTGTTTTTCCCATTTGCTCTGATTTTTCTCTCTCAACATGATTCATAAAACAATGTGTGCTAAAAATAAATAAAAAAAAAAGTTCAGGTAACTAGATGGAACAGTGGATGGACCACTCATCTTGGGGTCAGGAAGACTTATCTTCTTGAGTTCAAAATCAGTCTTAGACACTTACTGTGGGATCCTGGGCAAGTCAATTAACTGCAACTGTTTCAGTTTCCCCATTTATAAAATGAACAAAGGAAGGAATTGGCAAACCACTTCAGTATCTCTGACAAAAAAACCCCAAATGTGGTCACAAAGAGTTGGACATAACTGAAAACAATAACAAAAATAAGTTCGCATTTTTATTAATGCAGCAATATTGTTTGTGAAAAGTAATTAAGATGAAGAGCTTTAGAATAAACATGGGATAAAATGAGTAGAAACAGATAAAAGTTAATAAATATCAATTTAGTTATCTAGAAGATACTTAGATTTTTTGGGTCTTTTTAATGTTCTTAACCTTTTACTCATTTAACTGTTAACATATTTTATTGGGTCTCAGTTTATATATAAGGGAACAAAACTTGATAAATTTCTACCAGCTTTCAATCCTATGTTCTAGAATGGATTCTATTTCAAAAATGTAGTTTTTACTTTATTTGTAATTTACTTTTTAAGAATTTAATCAAACCCCTCCCTATCTTTGTTTCCTATAACAGTGAATGAATAAGAAGGCTGATTGATTTCTGCTCATATTAGGCTAATTACTTCTGTCTCTATATCAATGATAAGTGAAAACAATCTTTATTTAGTTTTTATCAATATACAGTGAGCCCTCATATCCTTACATTCTGTTAAACGCCATTCAAACACTCTTTCCTCTATTTTTTCTCTTTACATTAGGGAAAAATTTTTTCCCTTTACATTAGGCTAAAATCACAAATATCTATGTGCCTAGGGGAAAGTAAATCATTAATTCCCCTAGTATCATGTGCCCCAATCAAATCTAAATACAAATCAACAAGTAAAGAAGAAAATCACCAGTCTCTGTTTCCCAGAAAGTAATTCATTATTTTGCACTTACTTCCTCCCCCTCACCAGATCCAAATGAAAATCAAACAATAAGTAAAGAAGAAAAAAGGGACAGGATTCTATATATTATATTTTACTTTATTCTAGGTTCACTCCTTAGTTTTAATTATGTTCTGGGAACATGGGTCAATTCTTATTATCATGGCTGACTCACAACAGAAGAATCTAAATGTGGACTTGCAAATTGTATTGGCATATGGCAAATGTCACAATATAATTAAAGAGATTATAAAAAGTCATTTGTTGATAATACTCATTATTTCTTATTTACTTTTACTCTCTTTTTTTCCACCAAGCAGGCTGTAGCACAGCAGGAAGTCCTTTCTAACCAAAACACTTAAATTTCTCCAATCCTAAGAAGCTATTAGATCAAATTCAGCAAGCTTTATAGGAACAAATTTCAGCCAGGAAGCTCATGTTACTTTAGTAAAGAGGTAAAGAATGTTCTAAACAAGGAGGCAGGATATCTAAGTGGAACACCTTTTTAACACTTTATGAATCTGTGTTTCTCCAAGTGACTTCACCAATTTATTTCAAGTACAGAGAATCCCTAGATCATGTAGACCAGATAAGGACAATGATTTATACAGAGCATTTTCTTTGCTAATTGCAATCTTTGAGAATTTTTCAGAAGTGTGAGGAATGGGAAAAAGACAAGGGAGGGATCCATGGGTAGGGGAGCTTAATAGCAAAGCAAGTTAGGAGCAGAATTAAAGCAGAGTCTTCAGGATAAGAAAGTGTGTGTATGTGGCGGGTGGGGCGGGGTGTGTGTTTATATATGTACATATGTATGTATGTTTATATAAATATATCCTTTCTTAACTATAGTCTGCTTGAGGGTGGTGGGGGAAAATGAAAGAGAGAAAAAAGAATTAAGTAAAAAAGGTGTGCAGCAGATAACAAAAGAATATAATTTCTTCTAGAAATATATATATTTTCTTTAACTGGTAAATTGTTATATATATATTTTGAATCTTCCCTGATGTTCTGCTGGGCACATGACAATGTTCTGTTTTGTTTTATTTTGTTTCGTATTCCTTTTTTTCTTTTATCTTATTGTATTTAAAAAAAAAGAAAAAGAAAAAAAATTGTTCAGAGGCCTGAGATGTTAATGACTATCTGGATTCAGAAAGTGCTTCAGATGAGCTTGAAATCAAGTCTTCCTACCTATAAGGCTAGCTCTCTATCCACTGCCATGTGGATAGAAATGGCAAACCAATATAAAAGTATAATTAATAAAACACACACCAAAGCCCAACATATATTTATGTTATCCAGGGTATTGGTTCCTTTCCAATATTATCAATATTAAATTTTTAAAAAATCACTTAATTATGCTAAGAGCTAGAGGCATAGTAAATGAAGCCAGACTCAGATTCAGTAGACCTGGATTCAAATCCTGCTTCTAACATACTAGCCATGTAACCTGTGTAAGCTGCAACTTCTCAATGCTCCAGAAAACTATTTCTCTAAAGAGCATTAGAAGCAGGAGTTTCCCCAAAAGGAATTTTCTATAGCAATGAAATCATGGGTTTACAGCAGGGATGGGGAACCTTTTTTTTTCTGCCAAGGGCCATTTGAATATTTATATCTTCATTCATAGACCGTTCAAAACTACCAACTAATTTAAAGAACTCAAGCAGAGGGAAGTTGTTGTGCCCTGCCACTGCCTTGGCAAAACCAGAACAAGTGATTTTGAGAGCCTTATATGGCCAGATGTTCCCTACCCCTGGTCTAGATCAAAAGAAAAAACCCTAAAATAGCTTCCCAATTTTTTTGACTTCTCGTCCTCTTGGTCAATTTTATTAAGTGTCTACTCTGTGTTTTCCTGTTTTCTCCAAGGGATAGCTAAGTGATGCAGTAGATAGAGTGCCAGGTCTGGAGTTAGGAAGATTCATCTTTGTAAGTTCAAATCTGACTTCAGAGACTCACAAGCTGTGTCTCACCCTGGGCAAGTCACTCAACCCTATTTGCCTCAGTTTCTTTACCTGTAAAATGAGCTGGAAAAGGAAATGGCAAACCACTTAGTATCTTTACCAAGAAAATTTGAAAAGGGGTCATGAACACTGATACATTGTTGATGGAACTGCGAACGGATCCAACCATTCTGGAGAGCAATTTGGAGCTATGCTCAAAAAGTTATCAAACTGTGCATACCCTTTGACCCTGCAGTGTTTCTATTGAGCCTATATCCCAAAGAGATCTTAAAGGAGGGACAGGGACCCACATGTGCAAAAATGTTTGTGGCAGCCCTTTTTGTAGTGGCTAGAAACTGGAAACTGAATGGATGCCCATCAATTGGAGAGTGGCTGAATAAATTATGGTATATGAATGTTATGGAATATTATTGTTCTGTAAGAAACGACCAGCAGGACGATTTCAGAGAGGCCTGGAGAGACTTGCATGAACTGATGCTGAGCGAAACGAGCAGAACCAGATCATTATACACGGCAACAAGAAGACTATATGATGATCAATTCTGATGGACATGACTCTTCAACAATGAAATGTTTCAAACCAGTTCCAGTTGTTCAGTGAAGAGAGCCATATACACCCAGAGAGAGGGATGTGAAATGTGGACCACAACATAACATTTCCATGCTCTCTATTGATGTTTGCTTGCATTATGTTTCCTTTCTCTGATTTTTTTTTTGTAGATACGATTTTTCTTGCACAACAATGATGTGTGGAAATATGTATACATATATTTGACTTGTCAAGTATTTTAACATAATTAACATGTAGTGGATTTCCTGACATCTAGGGGAGGGGTGGGGACTAGGGAGGAAAAATCTGTAACAGAAAGATTTGTAAGGGTCAATGTTGAAGAATTACCCATACATATGTTTTGCAAATAAAAAGTTTTAATTAAAAAAAAATTAAAAAAAAAAAAAAGGAAAGGGGTCATGAAGAGTCAGACATGAATGAGAAACAATTTTCTTCAGTAGCATATACAAAATGCTCTGGTTTAGCACTGAAAGCCCTTCACAACCTAGCCTCCTCTACCTTTCTGACACATACTTTTTAATCCAGGGACACTGGAGTCCTTACTGTCCCAAGAACAAAACACTCTTATCTCTCAGCTCCAGACATTCTCTCTGGCTTTACCCCAGGCCTGGAAGGTTCTCTACCTTCTGATCTGACTACAGACCTCCTTGGCTTCCTTTAAATCCCAAATAAAATCTCACCTTCCCCAAACCCTCTATCCAGTATTTCCTATTTATCCTGCCAATAGTTTGCTTTATATACATTTGTCTGCATATTGTCTTTCTCATCAGTTTGTAAGATCCTTGAAGGTAACGGCTACTTTTTGCTTCATTTTGTAACAGCACAGTGCTGGGTATATGGGAGGCACTTCACAAATATTTACTGATGGACTGATTATATGTCAGGCACCATACTAATAATTCTGTCTTGACTTATTCACGACAGAAGGAAAAAGTAGGTTTTTCCATTCCTTTTTAAGAGAACTATGGATTAATGATATTTATGAGAATTTTCATTAGGAACATGATTCCAGGATATTTCTTACTAACAGCTGTGGCTGAGGAAAGCAGAACTTTTACTGTTATGATTATAATGATTGAGTTTATCATTACAGCCTTATTTTTTATACACAGGTACAGTAAAATCAACAGTTAGCTAAAAATCAACCCTTTTTTCAAACAACACAATTGCCTCTTCACAAAAAAATGGAAGTAAAGGGAAAGAGTGAGTAAGTACTTGAAAATGTTCTCCTTGGCCAGAGAAAGAGGCAATAATGGTGACTAAGTGTGACCTTTTGGTCTAAGTGACATGAGCATTTCTTGCTAAAGCTGTGAAGGGCTGGTAGACCCTAAGATCAGGACTTATTTCATATCTGTGGTTTTGATTAAAAAGAAGTCAAATAGATTTTCCTTCTTCTTGTTATATTAGTGAGATTCATCCTTGACTTTCTGGCGGCTAGCACCAAGGAAAAAATCTTTCTCATCTGCAAAACAAAAGTAATTGTTCTAGATAATCTTCAAGGTCTTCCTTTAGTTCTGAAATTCAAAAGTTCTAACTATCCATGATGTGGAAACAAAATAAACCACCAGGTCTACAAATTCTGCCTTTCTCTATTCTCAGGAATTCGATCCAGGGAGACCACAGATATTGAATTGATATTCTGGGATAAAGAGAAATTGTTCAGCTATTTCAGTCATGTCTAACTCCTTATGACCTCTTTGGGGTTTTCTTGGCAAAGACACTGCAATAATTTGCCATTTCTTCAGCTCCTTTTACAGATGAGGAAACTGAGGCAAACAGGGTAAAGTGACTTGCCTGGGGAGACACCTCTGAGAACAGATTGGAAGATAAGTTTCAGGATTCCAGGCTTGACACACTATCTATTACACCAACTAATGCTTAAAATAGCAATTAGCTCCAGGGGAATATTCTGTTTCCTGGGGCTAGGATTCCTTGGGTTCCTGTCATATCCAAGGCAAGAAGACACTATAACTATATGGAATTCCAAGGTAAAAATGATTTTTAAAGGGAACTTTAGTTACTTAACTATAAATTTTTATTCATTGTTTCTATTTGTTCTGAAAGATAAAAATTTGATATAGGCAGTTGTTATATATCTAGGATACCTTTTATCATATGGTGTATCTTATAAACACTAAGCATACTTTTGGAAAATATTGTTACAAAAGAAAAAAGTGTTTATGAGCTTTACAAACAAACTAGTTAACCAGTAATTCCAAGTGGAAGGCATTGGACTCTGGCTGCTTTTCCTGTGCATAGACTGTTTGTCCCACCTGGAATGCTTTTTCTCTTCACCTTGGCCTACTTCCTTCACTGCTTCAATTGAAGCCTCCTTGGTAGAGGCCTTTTCCCCAGTGTGACACTTCCTCTCTCAATGCTCAAATTCCTTTATATTTTTGAAAATTTAGTTCAACTCCTTTATTTTGCAGATTTGTTTTAAAATCAGGTTTTCTGATTCCAAAGCTAATACTCCTTCCATTATATCATGTTGCCTCCCATACTGTTCCACCTCACCCCTCAATAAAATGCAACTTCCTTGTGTGCAGAAACTATCCAGTATTTGTCTTGGTATGCCCAGAGGTTACATGTCTGGTCTAAAGTGGGCCCTTAATAAATGATTCTTGAATTTTCATGAATACATATTATTATTATAATTACTCATGTTTTTCACAGATAACCTGGAAGTATAGTAGATAGTATGCTATTTCCCCATTTTAAAAGTGACCAAACTGAAGTAACCTATGCTAAGTCAGATAAAAAGAGATCTAGAACTATTTATTTAGAATTGAGCTTGAATTCCAGCTCTGTCACTAGGAGATACATGTGTAACCCAGAGAATATAAAGTAACTGAGTTAGATAATCTTGATAAGATTATTTATAATTCCCTGTTTTTGTTTAAGGGCAGCTAGTTGGTGCAGTGGATAGAATGCTGGGTCTGAAGTCAGGAAGACTCAAATGAGCTCCAATCTGGCTTCAGACACTCACTAGATGTGTGACCCCAGATAAGATACTTAATCCTGTTTGCCTAAGTTTCCTCATCTGTAAAATGAGTTGGAGAAGAAAAATCACTCCAGTATCTTTGCCAAGAAATTCACAAATAACTGGACATGATAAAAATCCCAAGAAAATTTCTTTTTAAAGGAATGTGATTTTTCACTCTCACTTCATGTAACTCATCAGTTGCTAAATGTCATTTCTACCTCTACAACATTTCTCATATTGGATCCTGCTCTATACTCACTCGGCCACTACCTTCAGGTCCTCATTATCTTTTGCTTGGACTACTGCAACAGCTTCATAATTGGTATCCTCACTCTGATCTATTCTTCACCCAGTTGCCAAAGCAATTTTCCTTAAACAAAGGTCATTCCTCTTTTCAATAAATTTTAGTGGCTCCCTTTTACCTCTAGGATAAAAGATAAACACTTCTGTTCAAGCCTTTCACAACCTAACCTCATCCTACATTTCCTCCCTTTCCCATCCTGTATAATCCAACCAACAGCCTTTTCATAGCTCCTCCATGTGGCCCCCCTTTTTCATTTCTATGCTCTTGAATTGGCTATATCCCCTTCCTAGAATAATCCACCTCTAACTGTACACTAACTTAACCTCTGCCTCACAGAACACAGTTCATTTGCTTCAAGATGCAGTTCAAACATTATCTTCCATATGAAATCTTTTCTGATTCCCCCAATTCTAACCCCCTTAAATAACTTGTCTTGATTTTGTATTGATTCTATGTAAATATATACATATTGTTTCTTTTAGAAGCAAATAAGCTCCTTCTGAGGAGGGTTGTTTACTTTTTTTTTTTTTTTTTTTGAATTTGTACCCCCAAAGCCTACTGCAGTGTCTGGAACATAGGAGCTACTTATTAAATGCTTGTGGATTGATTCCTGAGATCCTATAAATCCTAAACATAGGAATAGTCTATATAAAATATTGCAAGTTTCAGAGATGAGAAGGCTGAAGCCTAAAGACACTAAATACTTCATACAAAGCCTTACAAGAAGTAAGCAGCAACCTTGGGATTGGAAACCAGATCTTCTGATTCAACATGCAGGACTAAACTACATGATTCCCCAATGCCCCCAAAATTTGTGTTGCAAGATCAAATTCTAATAACATGATATTAAAAAAAAAAGAGATTCTATTAAATAACCATAAGGCATGCATTTTACTTCAAATGAGGTCAGTGTGGGGATACTTCCATAAATAGCTATAAATATCATCTAGGTAGCTGTAGAGTTGTGTTTGAAGAATCTGGAAAATAACTCAAAAGCTTTCATTTCACTCTATATTCATTCACCCACTGTAGTTCCGCTATTTTTCACTGATACACACACACACACACACACACACACACACACACACACACACACACACCATGATAATTTTAAAATTTCTTTGTTTTTAAGTATCAGCAAATAGGGCAACAACTGGTTGGTGCTGACAACACATATGAAGGAAATAAAAATAACTTGGCTGTCAGATTTGGACACTAACAAAAATACTGTCTTAAAGAAGAGTGAGCTGGTAAGTCTATTACTAATAGCATGCATACCACTTTGTCTCTTTAATTGCAGTATCCACTGCTTTAATGTATAATTAGCAAAGTGAAAACTTGGCGTGGGGATGAGGGAGCAGACATATTGTTTGGACTTCTGAGAATGGAAATGGAATTAAGAGCAGTGGGTAGAAATTAGAGGTGGAAAGATTTTGACTTAACGTTAAGAAAAATATCCTAATAATTAAGAGGTGTCTGAAAATATAATGGGCAGCCTAGTGAGGTACTAAGTATTTTTTTTTTTTTGTTTTTTTTGGCTGAGGCAATTAGGATTAAGTGACTTGCCCAGGGTCACACAGCTAGAAAGTATTATCTGAGACCAGATTTGAACTCAGGTCGTTCTGACTTCAGGGCTGGTGCTCTATCCACTACACCACCTAGTTGCCCCTAAGTTCTTTAACAATAGGAATTATCCAAGCTAAAGCTGGAAGATCAATAGTTGGAGTGCCATAGACTAGACTCATTTCAGTAAGAGTTAGATTAGGTAATCTTTAAGGTCTCTTTTGACACCAAAAGTCATTAATAGCATGTGGTATATTAATAACATTATCATATATTTATACTGCATTCATCAATAAAAGGAAGGACATGCAACTAGTTGCTGACTTACAAATATAATATAAGATGGCATTCCATATTTTCTCCAGGAAATGTTTAGCAGATCATGAGGAATCAATTAAGGAATTAATTACAGTCACTTTACTAACTTCACAGTCCCATAGACATTGCTGATTCCTTTCTTTCCTTTCAGAGTGACTCATGTACATGATTCCGAAAGTTGTTTTGAATGTTCTCAACTAACAAATTTTAAACAATATATTTAACTTTACTTTGGTGACAGTTCAAGTTACTGAGTATAAAGATACATAAAATTCTATAGATAAAAGATTTTATATAAGAATTTTAATTGATGTTAAAAAAATCCAATTAATACATAAATACTATTAAAAAGACTTAATTAGAAAATTATTTTCATTTTACTGCTCAGTAATTCTTAAAAAAAAAAAAAGAGAGAAATCATTTAAAAAATGACTTTTCCTCCAAGTTCTTGCCTAAATTATAGATCAATAAATAAACTTCTTTCAGATTCTGGCTTGCTCTGGAAATTCAAAAAGGAATCTGGCTTGAAACAAAAATTATACTGTAAATGCTTGATTATCTATGCAAATGACAAGAAGCATATTTATATAATGCAAAACAGATTAAGGCAACATTCTTTTTTGTTTGCTTTAGAATGCAACAGGGAAAAATTAGGAACCTCATGAATGACTCTATTCTACTAATTCTATTCTTAAGGATAACAAAATAAAAACTTTTTTCCTTTGCTTATATACATTTAATACAATGAAATAGTTTTTACTTTTCCACAACCAGATGATTTCTAACAGCTACTTCTCTAAATCTAAGATTTTTTGTATCAATTTTCTACAACTTGTATTTTATAAGAGGAAGAGAGGCTCAGCAAGTATTTTTAAAATTACTGCCTTTAATAAACAAAAATGCCTGTATTAATCAATTAGCATTTAAAAAATCTGGAAATAGAAACATAATTAATAAAATTATTCCTCTTCACGGTGGGCATTTGTTGAATTTCAGGTTTTTGTCATCATCTACATACATATGTTTGATTAAATCTTGTTAATCAATACTACTGGAAAAAAGAGATACAGATAATTAAAATAAGCATATTATGCTAAAAAAAATTTAAAAACAGAATAATTGTGAAAAATCAACAAAGAATATATTCATACATATTTAGTAATTCCCTATTACATATATAAATAGTCACTACCTCCAATTTGCTGATACTTAAAAGCAAAGGAATCATGAAAACATTTGATTATTTAGTTAGATAGAACTGCATTACTCCTACTACTAGGACTTGAATAGTACTAAAGGAAACAAAACCAGAAATAAACTTATTAACTCATTCATTAATTCATCCATCCATCTATCTAATCAACCAAAAATTATTCAACTTGTTAAGTATCCATACCTCATGTGGGTATTATGAGTTTCAAATAATACATTTATACAATTTTGTTAAACTTAAAGCATTATAAAAATATCCATTATTTTTGCTATTATCTTTTTACTTTTTAACCACTTATCACCATCAGCATTAATTTTTTTTAAGTGAAGGCTGTTCTTTATTTGAAGATGTCCCCAGAAGAGGAACTAAGATACGTGCCCCAATAATCATTTCAAAGAGTACTTATTAAGTTCCATACAGAAAGGGCTGATAAAGTGCTATAAAAATTAGAGGAAGGGATGACTACTGGCTAAAATAATTATACATGGAGGATGTGGCATTTGAGTTGAACCTCAAAGAATAGAACAGGATTTTGACAGGCAGAATTCCCCTTCTCCCCTTACCCCTCAAAATAGGCAAGGGTAGGGATAATCAGACAGTGAGAAGAACAACACAAGCCCAGATGCAAAGATAGGAAAACATAAGGTATGTTCAGAGAAGAATAGTTATCCTGTTGCTCTGGAACTATATTAGGAACTATAGCTAGAACCTGAATGTCAGAATGTCAGAATGTGGCCAATGGGATAACACTGCAGGTTTCTGAGGGGGAAAGACGCATGAACAAAGATAAATCAGGCAATGAATACACAACAGTTGAGAGCAGGTAGAGTACACTGGCTCTAGGGAAGTCGTTATTCTTAAATATTGTTCAAATTTTAATGTTATGAATATCACACTATTAATATGATTTACTAAGAATATTATAATTAAGCATGGTCAGGAAGACTGGCTTCTCACTGATCAGGGTCTGTGAATAACCAAGAGCCTTAAAAATGCAGATTTCTCTTTTAGGATTTAATAAGAATCTGTCCAACCAAAAGAAACCAGACACGAATTAGGAGAACAGCCCCGATGGCTTTATTTACATTTCCTTGACATTCTCCTGCTTCCCCTCCCCCTCCACAATTTGTGGATGGCCGACTATCCAGTACTATGAGTGTACTGTAAAACTATTTTGCTCTGTTCCTAAATCTGAATCATTAGACTGGCTTGACTTAGGCCTAATAACTCACTCAGGATCACACAGCTCATAAGGGGTGGAGTCAAACTCAAAATTTCTCAGCAGCATCCTTAAACAGAATAATTTCAAATCTAAAGGAATAAAAATACTTCCTAATATATTGCTCTATTATATCTTCTATGTGATTATTTGAACTTTTTTATAGAATTATTTCCTTGATTTTCTTCAACTGAGTTGTAGACAATGATCATGCTTAAGTATCTAATCAACCTACTTTCTCCCACACTGTACCTAGTATATTCAATAATAAATATTTAATGCATATTGACATAAAGGGAACCATTTCTGCTTCTCAATCTCATACCAAATTATGTTATGTGAAATGCATAACCAATGCATACTTGACTTTTTGGTTTAATGGTTTAAACTTGGTTTATTAGAGGTTAATAGCTACTCCCCAGCCTTCAAAAAGATACCAGGCAGGAAAATAGTTGATCATGTATCTTTACAAAATAAACTTATCTGTGATATTGAGGAAACAACCTAAAAACACTCATTTCTTTATAGCCAAATACTTAATGAAGTTGGTCATAGAAATAGACTGGCTGCCTTTTTTTTTTTTTTTAAATGGGCAGTAGTCTTCAATTTCTCAAGATTACTCTTGTTACTGATAATATAATTAACATTCAATTTGTCTCAACATTAAATTGAACTTATAACATTTTTCAAACAAGTGTGAACAATCAATAACAGGTAATTAATATACAAACTCTCAGCAGCTTACTAATGCTGACATTAACAAAAATAATACTTCTAAATCGCATTGCGACTGTTCCAACTTTGTTAATAAAATTGTGTATTGAATCCCTTGAGAAAACGCTGAGATTAAACTACAAACTACTGTAACGGCAAAATATCATTTGTGGTTTCTAATTCAGGCTAATGTTTTAGATCAATGCTAATGTTTTATATTAATTCTAATAGTGGAAAGAATAAGAGATAGAGAATTATAACCAATATTTTTCTTTTAAGAAAATAAAGAAAATGACAGGAAAAGTTAATGATGAATGTTGGAGGGGTTGTGGGAGGGCTGGGACACTGATGCATTGTTGGTGGAGCTGTGAACGGATATAGCCATTCTGGAGAACAATTTGGAGCTATGCTCAAAAAGTTATCAAACTGTGCATACCCTTTGACCCAGCAGCATTTCTATTGGGCTTATATCCCAAAGAAATCATAAAGGAAGGAAAAGGCCCAACATGTGCAAGAATGTTTGTGGCAGCCCTTTTTGTAGTGGCTAGAAACTGGAAATTGAATAGATGCCCTTCAATTGGAGAATGGCTGAATAAATTATGGTATATGAATACTATGGAATATTATTGTTCTGTAAGAAATGACCAGCAAGATGATTTCAGAGAGGCCTGGAGAGACTTACATGAACTGATGCTGAGAGAAATGAGCAGAACCAGGAGATCATTATACACGGCAACAACAGTACTATATGACGATCAATTCTGATGGACATGGCTCTCTTCAACAATGAAATGTTTCAAACCACCTCCAATTGTTCACTGAAGAAAGCCATATACACCCAGAGAGAGGGATGCGAAATGTGGACCACAACATAACATTCTCATACTCCTTGACTGATGTTTGCTTACATTGTGTTTCCTTTATCTGATATATCGTTTGTGTAGATAAGATTTTTCTTGCATACCAATGATAAGTTTGGAAATATGTATACATATATTCGATTTGCCAATATTTTAACATAATTAACATGTAGTGGATATCCTGCCATCTAGGGGAGGGGTGGGGAGTTGGGGGAAAAATTTGTAACGGAAAGCTATGTAAGGGTTATTGTTGAAGAATTACCCACACATATGTTATGCAAATAAAATAAAAATTAAAAAAAAAAAAGAAAATAAAGAAGTGGATTGGGGGTCAGCTAGGTGGTACAGTGACCCTGGAGTCAGGAGAATCTGAGTTCAAACGAGGCTGCCAAAACTTGATGCTTACTAGCTGGGCAAGTAAGGGTGTGACCCTGGATAAGACATTAAACCCCAAATGCCTTGTAAAAAAAAAAAAAAAAGAAGAAGAAGAAAGAAAGGAAAAGAAAAAAAGAAGTCAAGGATTAGATTTTAGTTGGAATTCATAGAAATAAGGTATTCTGTTACTTGATTATCCAAATAGTATCAGAATGAGGGTTAAAGGACACAATCCTTCTTCCTGTGGTAATGTCTGTCCCTAGACAGACTCAGAGACACCTGAATTGGAGGTAAGATACTACAAGGTAAAACCCCATTATTCCAAAAGTCAGCAACTACATTCTCAGATAAGATAGTCACTAAATGGATTTCATCTCTAAGATGTCAATGTTATCAACTGGTATTTCCTGATGTTCTCTAAGCTGGGGGTCTCTCTGTAGTGCAATGTACTTCTGTAAAGGCTTTATCAGAGGGAAAAAAAATGTATTGGATAAACTTCCAAAAGAGTCAAAGTTTGGGTACAACTGGATCTTCCATTCACCTAACATGTTTTCTGGATAATGTACTTATTCCTTGTCCAGGCTCTTTGTACTGTACATGCCCAAATTTATTATCAAAGAAAAGGGTTTATATCTATAAAAAGCAACTTTGCTTGGATTACTACTTAGGCAAGTAGACTGCAATGTTTGCTGGTAATTTAAAAAGTCAACGTGAGAGCTTTTATAGCACCCAGTGACTTTCTATTTATCCTAAAACTTTCCAAGTTTTTACAGGGATTTATATAGTTGCTTTTGTGATAGTTGCAGGGCTCATTGATTTTTATGGCTTCTGAGACCTCTTGTGTAGTTATAAAGACTTGGACTCATTTATTAACTAACTAGAAAGCATTGTAACTCCAGGCTAACAACTCCGTAAGTTACACACTTATTTCTGCTACAATCATTACTATTTTTAAAAATTTATTTTTAAGTTTTATTGGTGTCTTTTCTTTTTAATATTACAAACATTTCTTGCAAGTCTCTTGTAAAACAGTAAAGTAAAAATATAGTGACAACATCTAAAAGTGCACGTATTTTCATATACTCTCAAATAGCTTGAGTCTTTTCTTTTACGAACTGTTCTATATATGGTAGGAAGCATGAGTAAAGGCATGCAGAGAGAGCAGTATTCTACCTTGTAAGTTTAGTAAGACTAGTTTCTCCTTAAAAAGTATTAAAACCATCCTCAATATCTGATTAGCCCAGGTGACTAAAGGCTCAATCTACTGACATCACTTCCTGGCATTTGAGCCTAAAACATCCATGAGGAGCTACAGGAATGCTCTGATGCTTGGCTGGTGGACCATGATGATATTTAGGGTTTTTCCCTACCCAGATCATCCAAGGTCAGATAGAGAAATTTCTTTCAACAGAATTAATTTAGTGTGTATTTAGTGTATATTCTTACTAAATTCCTCAAATCTTTTGTTAACTGCTAAAGGACCTACAAGTGTTTCATTTTATTCTACTAACAAATTAGTGGGGCAGTGGCTTGAGTCACATCCAACCCAGAAGAGGAATGGAGATGGAACAGCTAAGAGTAGGATGAGAATAAGGTTGGTTTTCATTATAACAGAATATAAGAAAAGTAGTGGCAATTAATTCCAATTCTACGTAAACTATTTGAAAAAACAGGTAAAGGAGTGCTGCCAAATTCCTTCTATGACATGATATGGTAGTGATATCTAAACCAGGAAGAGCCAAAACAGAGAAAGAAAATTACAGAATATTGATAAATATTAGTGCAAAATTTTAAAATAAAATATCAGCAAAGATATTACTGCAACTTTTCAGCAGGATAATATACTATGATCAAGAGAGATTTATATCAGGAATGCAAGGCTAGTTCAATGTCAGGAAAACTATTACCATAACTGACCACATCAATAACAAAAAACAGAAATTATATGATAATCTCAAGAGAGGCAGAAAAAGCTTTTGACAAAATACAGTACCCATTCTTATTAAAAACAATAGAGAGATTTGTCATATAATTTAACATATTTAGCATGTATTAGATTACCTGTCATCTAGAGGTGGGGGGTGGGGGAAAGGAGGGGAAAAGCTTGGAACAACAAAAAAAAGTTTTGCAAAGGTCAATGTAGAAAAATCACTCATGTTTTGTAAATAAAAAGCTTTTAATAAAAAACAAACAAAAAACAGAGAGCATAGAGATAAAGGGAACTTTCCTTAACAAAATAAGCAATATCTATTCAAAACCAACAGCAAGTATTATTGGTAATGGACAGAAGCTGGATGCATTTCCAATAATATCAGGGGTGAAACAAGTATGCCCATTATCACCATTATTGTTCAACATTGTACTAGAAATATTGGCTTTAGCAATAAGAAAAGAAAAAGAAATTAAGGGAACTAGAATAGGCAATGAGGAAACTATCACTCTTTGCAGATGATATAGAGATATATTTAGAGAATCCTAGAAAATCATTGACAAAAACCTACTAGACGTAACTCACCACTTTAGTAAAGTTGCAGGATATAAAATAAACTCACACAAATAATCAGCATTTCTATATATTATTGACAAAGCCCGTCAACAAGATATAGAAAGACAAGTTCCATTTAAAATAACTAGAGACAAAAAAAGATTTGGGTGTCTACCTGGCAAGACAAACCCAAGAACTATATGAACACAATTACAAAACATTTCTCACACAAAGTCAGACAATTGGAAAAATATCAACTGCTCATGGGCAGACTGAGCTAATATAATAAAAATAAAAATTCTGCCTGAACAGCCAAAAATTACTTTATAGAACTAGAAAAAATAGTAACAAAATTCATCTGGAAGAACAAAAAGTCAAAAATATCAAGGAAATTAATGAAAAAAAAAATGTGGCTTAGCAGTACCAAACCTAAAATTGTATTATAAAGCAGCAGTCATCAAAACTATTTGGTATTGGTTGAGAAATAGAGCGGCGGATCAGTGGAATAGATTAGATACACATAATACAATAATCATGACACAATATAGTCCTTACATTCTATCTTTTGGAATAAGAACTCACAATTTGATAAAAATTGCTGGGAAAAATGGAAAATAATGTCAGAAACTCGACATAGATCTACATCTCATACCCATACCAAAATAAGGTCAAAATGATTTGTGTATAAAGGATGATACTATGAACAAATTAGGAAAGCAAGGGAAAATTTACCTATTAGATCTTTGCAGAGGGGAAAAATTTATGTCCAAAGAACTAGAGAACATCATGAAAGGTAAAATGGACAACTTTGATCATATTAAATTAAAAAAGATTTTGCACAAACAAAACCAACAGAAACAAGATTAAAAGGCAAGTACAAAGCTGGGAAATTTTTTTTATAGTCAGTGTTTCTGATAAGGTCTCATTTCTAAAATATGTAAAGAACTATATCAAATTTATAAGAATACAAGTCATTCTCCAATTGGTAAATGATCAGAGAATATGAACAGATAATTTTTGGAAGATGAAATCAAAGTCATCTATAATCATGAAAAAAATGCTCTAAATCACTATTGATTAGAGAAATGCAAATTGAAACAACTCTGAGATACTACCTCACACTTCTCAGATTGGCTAAAATGACAGGAAAAGATAATGATGAATGTTGGAGGGGATGTGGGAAAACTATGACACTGATACATTGTTGGTGGAGTTGTGAAATGATCCAACCATCATGGAAAGCAATCTGGAACTATGCCCAAAAGGTTATAAAACTGTGTATACCCTTTAATCCAGCAGTGCCATTACTGGGTCTGTATCCCAAGGAAATCATAAAGGAGGGAAAGGAACCCACATATGCAAAAAATGTTTGTGGCAGTTCTTTTTGTGGTAACTTACTAACTGGAAAATGAGTAGATGCCATCAACTGGAGAATGACTGAACATGCTGTGATATAAAAAGATAATGGAATATGGTTGTTCTATAAAAAATGATGAGCAAGTGGATTTTAGAAAGGCCTGGGAAGATTTACATGAACTGATGCTGAGCAAAATAAGCAGAACCAGGAATATATTGTATACAATAACAATAAGAATGTGCAATGATCATCTATGAAAGATAGTTCTCAGAGGTTCAGTGATCCAAAGCAATCCCAATAGATTTTGGACAGAAAATGCCATCTGCATCCAGAAAAAGAACTATATAAACAACTAAAAGGTAACTACTGAAGGCTTTTGAGCAAAGGCCTGAGGCAACTCTGTGTGTGTGTACACATGCACACCATGAAAGCACCTAGGCATCAGAATGATAGTATAGACAGTATGAAAGGATGTAGTAGGACCAATGAGGAGAAATAGGAAATGAGTCCTGAGGAGAGGTGGCCATCTCAAATTACTGTACTCTACTTTTTTACTAAAGCTTTTTAATTTTCAAAAGATTTGTAGATTTTTTCAGCATTAACCCTTGCAAAACCTTGTTTCAATTTTTCACTTCCTTCCCCTCATGCCTTCCCCTAGATAGTAAGTAATCCAATATATGTTAAACATGAGTACTCTACTTCAGAAGACTCCTGGAAACATTAGTCAATAACACTGGATACTTTATAGACTGAATCCATTTCATGACTGGCCTATTTTGGAAAAGATTAAACTCTTGATTTTTTTCTACAGACAGATTAGACTTTACCCATCTCCAGTTCTGTCTAGATGCAGAGATCACTCTAAGGGGAAGAATGATTGTACCTTTTAACCCTTTTTCAAATATAATCGACACCATCAATTAACAAAACCATCCAAGCTTTCTTGATACTACCAGTCACCTTTAATCTACAGAGTACATCAGGTCAATAATTCAGAACAAGTTGCCAGATGTGATGGCACACACCTGTAATCCCTGTTATTGGGAGGCTGAGGCTGGTGGATCTCTGGATTTCAGGAGTTCTGAGATACAGTTGGACTAACGCTGAATTTGGGGTCTGCATTAAGTCCAGTACTATTATGGTGAACTTTCAGAGGTAGAAGGGGTTGGGGGAGGGGGACACCCAGCTGCATAAAGAGGGATGAACTAGCCTGGGCTGGAAATATCCTTCTGGTCAGAGATTCTGTGACAATCGGCAATGGAATCAAGCCCATTAGTGGCTGCTGTGCTTATATGTTGGGTGAGATATAGAGAACCAATTTAGTTAATAGATGGGCAGGGGGGAGGAAAGAAGGAAAGAAGGAAGGGAGAGAAGGGAGGGAAGAAGGAATGAAGAAAAGGAGGAAGGAAGGAAGAAAAGGGAAGGGAAGGAAGGAACATGAAAAAAAAAAAGAGAAAATTCCATTATAAGTGCAAACCTTGATTTCAAAGGATAAATGTCCCGATATGATACTGAAGAGTTAAGACCACCATGTTGTTAGATAATACTGGACATTGAATTTTTCTGAATCAGAATTTTTTTACTTGTAAAATGGAGGAATAACAATAATAATTATACGCTATAGTAGGTCCCTCAGGGCTTTTATGAAGCTTAAATTGGAACATGTATATAAGGCACTGCATACATGTAATCTATTATTATTGCAGCATTTTCTTTCTTGCCTGGGGTTATGTTCTTGGCACTTGCTGGAAAGGTTACTTCCAAGTATGTAGGTGGCTACTATTCTTATGTTAGTTTCTCTTATATCCTAAGGGATCACTTCCTTATTTTTGCAGTTGATAGGAGAAAAGTACCAGATACTCTACCATCTCCTAATCTGCTTTATATAAGAGAAAAAAAGCTGTAAGTAGTTTATAACTACCTTCCTCAAGTTTGGTACCTTTAGTAGAAATCCCAGTATTAATATAATCTCAGACATCCTATTTGCTTTTCTTTTCATTAGGTATAAAAGAGAGACAATGGCGACACAGAAGCTCTGGATTTGAGTTCTAGTTCTAAAATATATGAGCTGTGTAATTTTAGACAAATCTCCTAACCTCACTGAGCAGCAATTTCTTCAAATTTGTAATATGAATAATATTGGCACTACCAAGAAGGGTAATTGGGATGGAAGAACTATAAAATGTTATAAATCAATTTCATTATTATTATTATCTAAGTTTGTTAAAGTCTTAGCTTTTCTAACAAAGCTGGCTTAATAGTTTGATACACACAAGATTGCTCAGGATTATTTGATGAATTAGGCAAATGCTAGGACCTCCTTCTCTTTTTTCCTCCTCCCCATTTCACTTTTGGAACTCAAATATTCTTTTAGTAAATATAAGGACTGAGTGTTAAATCATTGCTAAAAACAGGCTCTGATCATAAATGACCATGACCCCCTTAGTTTGATCTTTATATGCTACTGTATGAAAGAAAGAAAACTGGATTCTGAAATCATGGTCTTCTTATGTATGGAGTCTTACCTTCAACACCTACGAGCTTAGTGTTCTAGGCAAATTGCAGAGAATGGATGACCTGAATTGGTAGAGGGAATTGATTTGGGAGTTCACTAGTAGACCAACATGATCATAGGTAAAGTCCCCAAACTGGAAGAATGAAATCAGACATCAGAAGAAATAGATTCAAATCTCAGCTTTTACTAACTAGCTGTGACCCTAGGCAAATTACAATTTCTCTGGATTTTTATTTCTTCATCTATAAAATAAAGGGACTGAATTGTATGACTGCTAAATTCCTTTCTAGTTCTATATTCTCTGACAGTAGGATAGTCTAATTATTTTTTCAGGTGTTCCTAATACTTTTATGCCTTCCATAGTTAATGCTATAACTACCTAACTCTCTCCATTAACAAAATTCTACCTCTACAAATGGAAATGTGGCTTTACAGAAAATTTAAATTAGGGGCAAACTATAGTTATCATATGATTTTTTTCCAAGGGGGACCCCCCCCAGTTAGCATAAAAACAAAGTATATCTCTAGTCTTCATCACCATCTCATAAAGTTTTCTGAAAATGATATTTTATTCTACAAAGGTAGTAACATTTGAAGACATCCAGGCAAAAGAGAAAACATATCAGGTCTTTGTGACCTCTGACATGGGTATATTCTAAGAGAAAGGGAATTGACTCAAACAGCTCAAGTCAGGGACCAACTTTTGTTTGCACTGATTTATCACAGCCAAATTCCTTTAGGTATTCTCAATTCCTTAAGCTTTCCTAAGGCCACAAGTTCCTAGATCATCTAGTCCAGAAATAGGAGAACATGAACAGGCAAGATTTTTTTTCTCTCTCTAATCTCCCTCCTTCCCTAGACAGCTCCCTAGAAAAGAATTTTCCACAAAATGGTAGTTCCCCCCCCAAAAAAAAATGATTCCCTGGAATCACTTGGTAATGAAAATGGTGGCTATCTCACTTTTAATATCTTCTCTTTTCAACTAGAGCAGAATTCCAGGAGGCTAAGGATCAAAAGATCTAATGCTAAAAGCTTTTTCATTACAAATGTCCAAAGTCCTTCTAGCCTCAGAGTTTTAAAGAAACACTGTTTCTTTCTTAATTAATAAAATGGAAGGCAAAACATTTAGCACATTTTAGAAGTTACTTAAGATTCACTTTGATTTCCAAGCCATTATTATATTCAGCTACATATTAAATAAATCAAATTGCAAACTAAACTTTTTTTGCTACTGATATTAATTCTTGAAATTACCTTATTATTGATTGCTCACTAGGAATATTAGTGCCTTCATAACCTCAATGAAGAAAATTTTGCCCTTAGTGTGAGTAAAAGCACAACTAAACAAAATGACTTAATTAATTTTAATCCTATTAATATCTCATCTCTGTGTTTTGTTGAATAAAATGATCATATAATGGAAATATCACAGGAATACAGAATTTCATAAGGTCAAATCTGTTACCTCTAATTACAGATAACAAAAACTGTCTATAGAAGTGTCAGCAAAGTTTGAAGTAACTAGTTGGTAGGTAGCTAAACATGAATCACCCAAAGTTTTGAATTTTCTCTATTTCTTGACAAAATAAGTAGGTAACTGAGAATAGAAAAAGGTATTAGAAATTTAAACACAGACACAGAATTTGGAGATGTTAAAACCTTATAAAATATGGAGAACAAATTGAAATTCAAAGATGTCTTGAAAATCTGTGTTAGTTATAATTCAATTAAATATTTGCCTACCGTATGCCAAAAATTGTATATAATGGTATATATACATGGTATATATACAATATAATGATATAAGGATGGAAAGAAAATTCTGCCTTCCCCAAACTAATATTGTATTTATATAGTAAAGTGCAACAAATTAAAACTAGCTGTTATGTATATAGAGTAGGAATTTCTCAAAACCTTAGGAATTAAGATCCAGGACCAAAGAATCAAATTGTAAATGTTTCTATGTGCTTTAATAAAAAATGGATCAGTTCTATCATTACGATTATATATATATATATATACATATATATATATATATATGAATCTTTACTACTACAGCTAAATGCTGATAAAATAATGAAGCCTTAAACAGAATGAGAAAGAAATAAGATTTTAAGGCTTGTGAGACCTAATTTGGAAGAAATATTAGAATAACAAGAAAAATACTGCTGAATATTTTCAAATCCTTTTTTTTTTTTTTTTTTTGAGAAGCAATTGGGGTTAAGTGATTTGCCCAGGATTCACACAGAGAGTAAATATTAAGTGTCTGAGGCTGTATTTGAACTGAGGGCCTTCTGACTGCAGGGCCAGTAATCTATTCACTGTACCATCTAACTGCCTCTTATTGAATATTTTCAAAATGCTTAATATGGAGAATTCTTCTAGAAGATATTCAGCATTTTAATTCAAACAAAATTTAAGTAAAATTCTTTGCATCATTTATGTTTTTCATAATATAACATTTAAAAATAAAAATTTCTAGGAGTCCATAATTTTCATTAATCTACCTCATTATTAATATATTAATACATTACATGAATTATTCAGTTCTAAGAGCTAAAATATTAGAACACAAATAGACTATAAAAACCTAGAAAATAAAAAAATAAATAATTTACCCTAAAATGCAGAATGAGAAAAATCAAACAAAAGTGTGGAATTCACTAGAGATAGATGATTCAGCAGAAAAGAGTGCTGGTTGGAATTAGACAGACCTGAGTTGAAATCTGGCCTCAGAAATTTACTAGCAGAGAACATCTTTGCCCAAGTTATTTAATCTCTGTCTGCTTCTATAAAATGGGACTAATTACAGCACCTATCCTAGAGTGCCTATAAGGATCAAATAACAATTATAAAATCCTCAGCACCATGATAGTACACAAATGCTATATAAATTTCAGTGATTGTTACTATTTTTATTATTATACCAATATTTTAAAATATAAAAAGAGAAAAAGCATATGAACCTGCAGACTAATCACACAATAAATACAAGGAAATAATAATTTTTTAAATATAAGATTTGTAGTAAAATTAATTTGAAATGTTTAGCAAGTAAACTTTTTATGTATAGTGACAAGTACATTTTAACTAAAATTCTTTTAGTTTTGGAAAACAGTAAGAGTCCAGATTTAAATGAGAAAACAAACTTGATTGCCTTGGTAAATAAGACATGCTGTTTCCTGTTTTGAAAGGCCATTAAAAACAAAAAGAGCAACAAACATTAGAATTGTACACAAGAAGGAACAGAAAAAATAGTATTCAAGAAATGTACAACTGAAAAAAGGAGGTGAATTGGTCACACAGTGAGAGCAAAAGATGACATGAATAGTCTTTGTGCTGTCCTTATTGCTACCTTGGTATGTTGGAGTATTTTTTCTTTCAAACCACATGTTTAAATAACCTAAATAAGTCTCCTAGTACATTATGTGGATCCCTTTATGAAGGATTTATGGAGCTTATGGTCAGGAATCAAAAAAAGAAATGAATAGATAGCTTATAATCTGTGTTTCTGGAGGTAATATCCATATTGATGAGCTCAGAGAACCACTGAAGTACTAAGTGATTTTACTGATGATGCCAGATGCTGATTAGTAATGGAATACTACCACCCTCTAATAAAAATCCCAGGTGACCAAAAGGGCAATGGAAAAACATGTGGCAGGTTTAAGTAGAATGAAACATATTGTCACTCATATAAAAGAAGTGTCATAAATGACATCAAATATATGTACAAAAGGAAGTGAAGCTGGTGATATAGTAAAGCGTTAACAGATGACAAACCTGAGTGTTAAACTGGTACCCATAAAATATTAAAAGACCTATTGGAAAGCCTCCAGCAAGTTAGGTAGGTCAATTGTGGAGATGTTTATAGAAGAATATGGACACATCACCACAGGATGAAAAGACAAAAATGATTTGAAACCTGAACAAATGGAGGTAGAAATGATGTAGGAGCATTAATTGATATCATAGATTTATCACCAAGTTAAAGAGTTGTAATGATTCTGCTAACTCATTTTGTAACTAGCTTTATTTTAGTACTTAGACACAATGATTTATATATAATTGGAGACACCTGACTGGAAACACATTTAGCCTTAAAAAAAAAAAATTAGATAATTTTAAATTCTCTATAAGGAAGATGATCCCAAGTTTGGATTTATTTTCTCTCTAAGCAATTAAGAGAACTTAAACAAGGACTTGAAGAGGTCATATAATAAGCCACAGTGTGAGAAACTAATTTGAAATATTTCTAGAAGCTTACAAAATAAGCAAGTGCTGATAGGTGTATTGCTACATATGTGAAACAATTCCATATTGTATTTTATAGAAAATATAACCTTCAGTATGAAGAAAGAGCATCAAATAAGGAATATTTTCTGATTAAAAACACATTTATTTTATGATATTTTTTTTGTTTGCAGATGACAGTACACATCAAGAAAACACAGATGCCCATTGGTCAGCACTGCACCATCCCTATGTGGAACCATCAGTTACAACAAATCCTGAAGTTTTGAATACTGTGGATAAGTTCTCTTACTTTGCCAGAGCTAGCTCAGTGTTTGGGAGGCTTGAATGTCTTAGGAAGATTGTGAGGATCACTTGGCAGGACAAGACACCAGACACTGAGGTCCTTTTTTCAAACTAAAATGCCAAACATTCCAACTCCACTGGACAGGCCACATTGTTTGAATGCCAAAAAGATTATTTTTATGGAGAACTCACACAAGGCAAGTGCTCACAAGGTGTTCAGGAAAAACGATACAGGGACACTCGAGGTTTCTCTTAAGAATTTTAGAAGTGATTTTGTATCAACCCAGTGGGTACTACATAGCCTTTGATGAGGTCTAAATATTTTTAAAAACTTAAATGCATGGAAACTTTATATTTTGTTTATTATATTTGTTTATTTTATATTATGGAAACTGAACATAATCATCCATAGTACAAAAACAGTACATCCATTTATAGAACAGTTTCTCCTCCCTCAAACCCACATGAAGAAAAAAAATAGGAAAAAAATTTTTTTTCTTTATTTTTAAATATTCAGCAGGATATTCAAAATGATAGAACCGGAAATTTATCACATTTCCTAAGATTCTGATAGGATAATAATAAGATAATTCATAAATTGCTTTAAAGGTTTGCAAAGCACTTTCTTCTTTGATTCTCACAACACTCTTTGGATGGAGATTCTATCACACTATTTAATTTTATAGGTGAAGAAACTGAGTCTGAGGGAAGTTAACTGACTTGCCCTGAGTTATACAACTAATTAAGTGTCAGAAGCAGTATTTAAAGTTAATGCTTCATGATTTCAGGTCCAACAAAATACACTGTGCCACCCATTATGACACTTTCATTTTGAAGACTTCTGAATAATCTAAAAAATTGGGCCATATTCAGCAGGTCATCCTTGTGTAGGAATAATGACTTTGAATAAGACTTATGTAGTTAAAATCATGCTAAAGCAGGGGTGCTCAGCCTGGGTTATATGGACTCCCAAGGAGTCTACATGTAAATTTTAGGGGGTCTCTGAACTTGAATATAAAAAAACCACATTTTTATTTTTACTAACACTTTACTTTTACTAATTTCCTTCAACTATGCATTTTAAAACAAACATTCATAAGGGGGTGTTCCGTCAAGTTTGGACTGCTAAATGGGCAGTCTCTGATATAGAAAAAGGTTATGAATGTCAGAGTAAACTGGTATAGTGGGAGTTAGAGTATGTTGATCATAGAGGGTTTTGAATTCTAGAATGTAATTCTTGATTGAAATGCATTAAGAATACATCACTGTAAATACTATAGTTTAATATAGTTATTTAAATACATTATTCTCAATGGACTTTCAGATCCCAATTAAGATTATATACACACACAAAAAAGTTAAGAACTTCTATTTTTGAGGTTCTTATTACCATATATAAGTTCTATTACCATATATCTTATTCTTAATGACAACTGGTTTCTTCATTGTACAAATACCATTTTCAAACTTTCCTAATATACTGATACTGAAAGTACTGAGGCATAATGAGAATTAATTCAAGAATAATTAAGCATGTAAGTGAATAATTTACATTTTAGGTTGATGTAAGTTAAAGCTGTCAGCTTAGGCTTTTTGTTAACTTTTTTGTCAGCAAAAATTTCCCCTGTGACACTTCCTTTCTTCTAGTATCACAAAGAATACAAATACATTTAATTAAAACAGAATTTTATAATTTAAAAATTAATCCATGGTTTAAAGTAACTTGCAATTTTAAAAAGCTACTTCTTAATCATATACCTAACAAAAGTTATAACTACAGTTTGTAAATTTTTTATTTGCTGAATTCTTTTTCAAATATAAATGTCAAATATCAAGTAAATTTAGTAAAAGAGAGATGTGAGTGACATTCCTTGAAGATGAAGATTTCTGTTGATTTCTCAACGCAAGCAGTTTATCCACATTAGCTAGTAGTACCTTACCTAAAAAGACCTCAAAACACTGATTAGGATCAGACCTTTCAGGATGAGAACTAGAGAGATTGAATCTATGTGAATACAGCTTTCTCTTTAAAACAACCAAAAATATTAGTTATAAAAGCAACTATGACATCTCAAACTTCTTTTAGCCCAATCATTCCTTTACTTACTTTAAATCAGGGATCTTAACTTAAAAGTCTGAATATAAATTTTTCTCTTTTTTAAAACTATTTCAGTATAATTGCTTTCCTAAGGCTATGTATTTTATGCATTGAAAACATGATTTTGAGGACAGGATGTAGACTCTCCAAAGGGTCAAAGGACATTAAAAAAAAAAAAAAATTAAGAACCCCTAGTATAGATGGAGATAACCAACTCTGTTCTTTTCCCAACATGACATTATTTGTAGATATCTTTCATCTATCTTCAAAAAAACAATAATCTATAGTTGCAAAGCTCTGTATTATACTAACTCATTAACCATAATATCACTAGCGAATTATTTTAAAAGTTACTGGCATAGCAAACCGACACAAGGAGTAATTTCTTTGCAAAGATTGAAGTAATAAATCATATTATCTGTATGAAAACCAAATTTAAAATTCTCTTATAGCAAAGTATAAAAATGTATTATTATTTGAGACCAACCTCAAATGAATCAGAATCTATCTTATATAACTATATACCATTAGTGTAAAGGGTCAGAGGATAAGATATAAAATGAGGGCTTTTTTCGGAATGTTACAGAGATGAATAGCATTTCAGAATTTGTTTGATAATGCATATGTATTTCCCAAGGTCTGAGCTCCTAAACATATGTAGAGGAAATACTAATAGTACCAAACATAGCAGTAATAATTATTCTTCTCCACTCAAATTTGAAAACATGAAATTAAATGTCTGGAGTAATAAACAATTTCTGGATGGTTCAGATCTTGTTTTCACTATTTTCTAAAATTCAATTTCTCATTTCAGTACCCATTTTAGGGTTTTCCAATAACTTTAAAATAACCCTTCAGCTGTGTTGTTTCATTATGTACTTTCCTCTGGTGTCCCAGATGCTGACAGTTGCTATTAGGATTCTATTACTGTTTCACTTGTTTGTGGCTGACCGTTTATTATAGGGGGAATACACTGACAAGGACTTTGAGAATTACAGACACGTGCATACACACTGTGTAGAACATATAAATATTCTTCACTCCAAAATCTATTTTTCCTTAAGGCCAAGGCCAGCTTTATGTGTAGATTAAATAGCTAACTTTCTATTTAATAACAGTTCAGGGGAGCAAGGAAGGTACTGTGGGCTTCTACCCAGTATCTCTTCTACCATCTGTTGTGATCCCTAAAATTCCACTATTAGAAATACAATTCCTTTTGAACACTATTAAAATAAAAATGCAGTTACGTGGATTAAAAATTAGGGGAGGAGAGACTAGAACCAAGTTGAAAAGATACAGAGAGGGAGTCATGGGTACACATTAAAGATGAGCTTTCCCTACTTCCCAAAGTAGGTAAAGTCTGTAGACCTGGAATAAGGTCTTCCAAAACAATGAGCTTTATGGATTTTGGTATATTGAGGCTGCCATAAGGTCAACCTCTGAAAAACCAGCCTAATATATCAGACCTACTAAAATGGGCATCTACAAGTGAGAAAAGTTTGATTTTTAAGTTTTTATATGCTGGGGCTTATGTTTCCCCATATTTTTGATGTGCATCTAGCCCAGTATTTGGCACACTGAATCATAGGACTGTAGACTTAAAAGCTGAAATGGACCTCAGAAGTCAGTAAGTTAAAATCCTTCATTGTACATTGTTCATACAATTGAGGAAAATGAGACAGAGGTTAAGTGGTTTTCCCAGAATCACAATTAGTGATTGGAGCAGAATTTGCATCTAAGCCTTTCTGAACAGAGTCATATATGTTTTCATGTGTTTCTCTAGGTACTTCAAAAAAATTCTTATTGATTGATTTGTATGATTAGCTATCTAGTATTAAATACTAGAATCATAGAAAGATAGGGATCTTTTTAAAATGTGAGATCTCCCCGCCCCCCCTTAAATTGATGCTTTTCTAAATGACATTTTCATTTAATAAGTAGTATGGTTAAGTTAAACAAAGCAATGTAGACAAAATTTTGACAACACACAATATACCATTCTAAACAAATATTTCTCTACTGAGGGGACAGAAATAAATATTACTATAAGTCCTTTGGAGTCAAAAATTGGTCATTGCATTAATCTGAATTCTAATGTCTTTTTGTGTGATTTTTCTTTAAAGTATTGTGATCAGTGTGAAATCTCATTCTTTTGGTTTTACTTATAATGGATCCCAAGACCATAGTTTGGAAACTACTATTATAACTAGTAGTTTCCAAACTATGGTCTTGGGATCCATTTACACTCTTAAAAATTAATGAAGACTACTAAGCTTTTGTCTGTGTGCTTTATATCTATCAATATTTACTATATTAAAAATTAAATCAATAACATATATTAATAAAAATGGCAATAAACCTATTACATGTTAATATGAATAACACTTTTAATAGAAAATATATAATGATCACATAATAGAAAATATTTTCAAAAAAAATTAGAAGAGTAGCATTATTTCACATATTTTACAAATCTCTGAATTGATGCTTAAAAGAAGACATCTGGATACACTTATCTACTTCTGCACTCCACCTGTTGTATTGTTATTCCATTGAAGTATATGAAAAAATGGAAAGGAGAAGATTATTTTAAGATTAAAATAACATCTTAATATTATTATGAAAATAGTTTGGATATTTTAGGCCAATGATAAAGGTCTCAGGGACCCACAGGACTCTTCAGAACACATTTGAGAACTGAATTGAAAAAAAATCTTGCCATTTTTCTCTAAATTCCTCAAATTCATAATTTTTAATGGCATAAAAGTATTTTATTATACCCACACTCCAATATTCATTTATTTACTCCAAATGGATGGACCTTGTTTCATCCTTGCCCCCTTTTTTCTTCTTTGCTATAACCTAAAATACTACTGTGAATACTTTGGTATATGTGGAACTTTTCCCTTTATCTGACTTCTTTGGATACAAGCTTAGTAATAGGATGGATGGGTCAAGGGTATTTATAAACAAACTACTTAGTTACCATCATAAGAGAATATGACAAAGAGAATTATATAATAAAGAATTAAATTCAGTATTCTAAAATTGTTTTGAATTAATCAAATATAATTATAAGTAGTTTTATGCAATTTTATGTTCTTTCATCAAGGAAAGCAGAATTTTAAGGAAATAATCTAAGTATTTTTATAATATACTCAGACTGAATCACACCATTTAGAGATGAGTTTTACCTAACATTTAACCTACTTTTATTTTTTATCAGAAATGCAAAAATAAATTTCTCCTTATATTATGGAAAAATGCTAGTTGATAAAGCCATTATAGTAATTGCATTCGTTGTGTTTATTAATTTGTCACAATTAAGTCAATAAGAGCTTTACTAATGTCCTAATACTTGATTAGTTTTGAAAGTGATTATCTTAAGAACTCTACTTAATTGGAAGCCTCTCAATTTACAAGGTACATTAAACTCTCAGTAGCATCTTAAGATTATTCAGCATATGCAGGTCAATTACCAGTAATCACTGTTTTGTACAAATGTTCCATAAAAAAACTACAGTATGACACTGACAAAGAGGAAAAGAGAGTTTTAATTAATACTGCTCAACTCCAATTGACATTTTCAGGATAAAAGGGCATCTCTAACACTTTTATGTATGAAGCCTTCCTGAAACTGGTACTGTTGCTAAAAATTGAGCAAAGAGAAGCCAGCAGCTCTCCACCTTACAGATGATGATAATTTGTCATGATTGCTAAAGCACCAAATTGTACTGCCTGTACTCATGCCCAGCTGCACATTAATTTCCAGATTAGTAAATTACAATTAATTCTCTTAGCATTGCTCTGTCACTTTTCTTCTAGTTAATAAAAGAGGCCATAATCAATCACTGTTAATTCCACTTTGCAGAAAATATCTATGATAGACATTATTTCCAAATATGAATCATCATCAGCTGGATATTCATTTACACACTGACAAGAGCGATGGCTTTTTTGGCATTGCTTGTAATATAAATGAAGTTTATATTACTGTTTCATATCAACTTCCCAATTCTAATGTTCTCTGAGGCAAGAAGGGTACATGTACAAGTTATATTCATGAGATTACTTAAAGGGGGGGGGGAACTATTATTCAGTCTCTTATTGTAATAACTTCAGCTGCTTTGTCAACTTTTATTAATAAAGTTTTATTCTAAGTATTTGAAAAACTTGCTACATATTTGTAGCTTATTATCTTTTATGATAATTTTTTCAATGGTACTTTCTCTTTTTACCTTGTCCATTATCAAAAATGTTTCCTTTTGACTTTTACCCTTCCCCAAACTGCTCTGTCTTCTATTAGATCTCCCTGCCTTCTTTTTTTTTAATCCCCTTCCTTTCCTACTCCCCTGTATAGTAAGATAAATTTCTACATCCAACTGATAACTCTTCGAGTCAATTCCAATGAGGGTAAGGTTCATGTGCTCCCCTCCTTGCTTCCCCCATTTAACCCTCCACCATAAGAATCTCTTTCAGGCATTTTTTATGTCAGATATTTTATCCTATTCTTCTTTCCTTTTCCAGTGCATTCTTCTTCTTCGTTATTATTATTTAAAAAGGATAATCACACTATCAGATTCAACTCATACCTATTCTGTCTCTGTATACTCCTAACTACTGGAATATAAATAGTTTGTTATAAAATTATGATTCCTCTTTACCTTTTTATGCTTCTTTTTTATTTTGTATTTGAGTCTTCTGGTCTTTCTCATCAGGAATGCTTGAAAGTCTTTTTGTAGGACTACATGCAGTTTTACAGAGTAGTTTGATTTTCCCCTCTAGAATATCATATTCAAAGCCTTCTGAACCTTTAAGGTAAAAGCTAGCTTTACCTTAAATCTTGTGTTGTCCTGACTGTGGTTTCATAATATTTGGATTTTTTTTTGTTTGCTTGTTTGCTTGTAGTTTTTTCTCCTTAACTGGGGGATTTGGAATTTGGCTATAAAATTCATGGGAGTTTTCATTTGAGGATCTTTTTCAAGAGGAAATCAGCAAATTTTTTCAATTTCTATTTCACCTTCTGATTCTAGAATATCGGGTCAGTTTTCCTTGAGAATTTCCTGAAAGATGATTTCTAGGCTCTTTTTCGTGAGGTAGTCTAATAATTCTTAAATTATCTCTTTCAGGTAAATTATTTTTCCAATGAGATATCTCACATTGTCTTCTATTTTTTTTCATTCTGTTTATGTTTGATGATTTCTTGATGTCCCATAAAGTCATTACCTGACCCTTGCCCAATTCTAACTTGTATTACCTTTATTTCTCTTGACAATTTTTTTTCTTGACTTCTTTTACATAATTTTATTTTTTTTGAGCTCTTACATAGTTTGGATTAAATCATAGTTTTCTTTGAAGCTTTGGATGCAGGAATTTTGACTATTATCTTTTTTGAGTGTATTTTGATCTTCCTTGCCACTATATTAACTTTCTATGGTCAGAATCTATTGTTGGCTCATTTTCCAGCCTACTTCTTTGAATTTTAACTCCATACTAAAGTGGAATTCTGCTTTCCAAGTGGAGGTGCCCTAAGCTTCAGATTTTTTTCCATCTGTTTTCTTTTTTTCTCTACCTTTTTAAAAATAATAGCTTTTTATTTTCAAAATATATGCAAAGTTTTCAACATTCACCCTTGCAGAACTTTATGTTCCAAATTTTTCTTCCTCCCCTAAAAGCAAGTAATCCAATATATCTTAAATATGTATAATTCTTCTATATACAGTTCCATATTTATCAGGCTGCACAAGAAAAATCTGACCAAAAAGGAAAAAAAAATGAGAAAGGAAAAATAAAAAGCAAGCAAACTACCAAAAAAATTGAAAATATTATGGTGTGATCATATTTAGTTCCCACAGTCCTTTGGATGCAGATGGCTTTCTCCATCAATAGTCTGTTAGAATTGGCTTGAATCACCATCAGAATTGATCATCACATAATTTTGTTATTGCTGTGTTCAATGATCTCCTGGTTCTACTCACTCCACTTAGTATTAGTTCATGTAAGTCTCTTCAAGCCTCTCTGAAATAATCCTGCTAATTGTTTCTTACAGAACAATAATATTCCATAACATTCATAAATCGTAACTTACTCAGCCATTCCCCAACTGATGGGCATCCACTCAGTTTCCAGTTTCTTGGGATGGGAAAAAAAACAAAAACAAAAACAAAAACAAAAACAAAAAAACAGGGCTGCCACAAACACTTTTGCATATGTGGAGCTTTCCTCTTTTTTATGATTTCTTTAGGCTATAGACCCAGTAGAGACACTGCTGGATCAAAGAGTGTATGCCCTATGAGCATAGTTTCAAATTGTGTGCAGCTATTTTCAAAGGCAATTCTGGAACTTCTAAGTTTTTGGCTTTTCCAAGGTGGTATGACCTAGGAATAGGTGTGTTTACTAATGTCTTGTACTACTGCACACTGGTTTGTGAGCAACCACAAGCACTCTATAATCCTGGAACTGCAACCAGGGTCCCTGTTCCACATGGGCCAGAAGCTCTGCTATGCTAGTGTTCCTCCTTGCACTGGGACTTAGCCTCAGTACCAGGGATTAAGCCTCAACGTAGATCCACGTAATGGCAATGCAACAGATTCCTACCTTTGCTGCTGTACACCTATAAATTTCCTGCTCTACTGTCAATGGACTCAGTAGTTACTATCTGTGGGCTGAGAGCTTTGGAACCTGTCCCTGCAGCCAGTGATTCAGTCACCCCACGGCCTGCTTTTGGTTTGCTGGGGTCTGTGCTGGACTATGGTGTAACAGAACTTTCCTGCCAACCTGGCTGGAAAATTGCTCACTATTATTTTTCTGAGGGCTCTGCCTCTCTAGAATTTGTCTAGAGTCATTATTTAAAGTTAAAAGGATTTGGGGAAAAACATAGTCCCAGCCTCTATGCTGCCATTCTGGCTAGCCAGGAAGTTTTGTCTCAATGTTACTTTTTATCTTCTTTTTGATACTCAACTTTTCTGCTTTTAGTATTCAAATCACATTTATTCATTTAATCAGAGCCACTTAGTGGACTCAAATTCCTCTAAAAGAGTCAGATAAATATTCAAATTTCATAAACATTTGGGAGAAAGGAAAAAAGAGGTAGAAATCATGCAAATATTCAATAAGCAAATACTCATCAAAGCGAATTTATTCTTTTTGGCCATTTTTTGCATCTGAAAATGAAACTGTATGGTTCATCCAGAAATCTTGGTCGATTGTTTGGACATTTAAACCAACTGGATGGTCAATAGAAGTCCATTCATTTCACGCACCTAAGTATGGTCTGACATGTAATCATACTGATGAAAAGTAGGGTATGCAAAAATGATTGCTGGCACATTCAAAGTCTGTGGAAGCCAAGTTTCACAAAAGATGATTGTCATTGCTGATCCATGAGGTTGGAGAAATGTATGCTTTGACTTATTCCAAGCCTAAGTGCGAATAATATATTGAGTATTGAGTCAAATTGCCAAAATCCATTAGCTCTTCAAAGCTATAGTATGAGACAGATTTTAAAGAGGAAGAAAAAAAAAAAAAAAAAAGCTTGAATTCTGTTTCTCTTAAAATCCTAAGTGGAAATCTTCCTTAAGTTCTTGTTCAGGGGCAGATTAGACTATATCATTTTAGAGGGGCCCTTCCAACTCTCAAATTCTATGATTCTATGTGGAAATGTCACAAATAGCTTACTGCAAATTTCTATTCCAATTCTCTTTGTGACAAAGTATATTACTTGTGAAACCTGAATTATTTGAAAGCTGGTCTGGATCAAGTCCAATTTTTAAAGGGACAAACTCTGAGATGACACCCCCCCCCCCAAATAGCTAAACTTCTAATTCTAAGCTCCTTGTTTACATGTTACTGCAACTTAAGATAGAATACCCAATCTCAAAGGTGTATAGAAAAAGTGTTTTCAAGACATATTTCTTAACTGCAAATTGCAAACTAAAATTAAATCTGCTGTTCAGTTTCTTAAACTTAATCTGGTAAATATAGGTGAGGGGTGAAGAAGAATAGCTAAGAGTGCAAGAAAGCTGAGCAATTATGGCCAGTGAGCCATAATTCTAGACCTATTTGAGTAGAAATGCCCCCCCCCGCCATCACTGTGGTTTAGACTGCACTGACATGCAGCAGAGTAGAAATATTCCAGGTTCCTTTAGCCTCAAGTTCCAAACTTTCCACAACAAGTGAATAATTGCAAAGCTCCCTTTGGAGCTTTGTGTGGAGTTGTTTTTTCTTTAGGCTTCAAGAAAGGAGGCTGTAAAGTAAAGTTTAAGTGCACTCCAATATGCCATATTTATTGACCTACTTAGAACAATTAAGTCCCTTTTAGTATATTCTAGTTACTATGCCTGACCATTGACTGTGATCTGAAGCTTCTTGAGGGGATTAAATGATCTCAAATGATGCTTTCCCTCCTATTACTCTATCGGGAGTGATAATTACCACCTTTCTTTGTTTTTTTCCTTTGCTATATCTTCAGGTATATGACCAGCTCATCAGTTCCTAAAGATGAAGCCATTGTGACTGAAACCCTGGTAAGGGTAAATGTTTCATTTAAAAAGCTCTCTAGCTTATGAGTTACACTGAAGTATTCATTAAAAATGTACCTCTTTTCCCTCTGCATTAAAATGGGCTTCAATTAGTTTCCATTCTTAAAGGATGAAAATAAAAGTTAGAGAAAATAAAACACCCAAGAAGTCATAAAATCTTAAGAGGGTAATTAATGGTTGAAATTACTTGCTTGCAAAAGCAGTAGCAGACTATTTAGTTAAAAGTAAGTGGAAACTTTGGGTAATTATTTGTATATCAATAGTATTAGAGCCTGACTAAAGTGATTTAGAATTAGGCATACTAGGATAAGCAGAACTACAGTGATATGGATGTGTGGAATTTTCTTTTTCTGTGCAGTAAAGGAGTAGAATTGAACAAGCTAGTCAATTTCTAGTAGAATTAAGGATTATTATGTTCCCATCCTTTACATGGAAATATTTCTTCTATAATTAAAGACTGAGATATCATCAATGCACAGGGAAATATCTTCAGAGGCAGCCTAGAAGAAGAAAACTTCCCAATAACTAAATCTCAAATCCAGAGTAAGCAGAATACACATCTCTGGGATATAGAGGTATTGATATACATAGAGGTTAAGGCACATTGTAATTCTCTGGGAGATCAGGATTACAGTTTATCTATGTAAATGTTTTCCAGGGAATGCTGACTTGCTCTAGGTTCAAGAATACATAGGCCTAAATTCTGCTTTTTAAAAAGATTTACATTTTGGTTTCTTCCTTTAAGTTGAATGGTTCCAATTTCTCTTACTAGCAATAATATATCCTTATTAAAAAAAAAATTAAAGAACTCCATGAAATGGATTTAAACCAATGTTAATAATGATGTTGGAATTCTGAGTTTAAAACCCATTTTTGTTATTATGAAGAATTTCTGTTGTTCATCCTTCATTTTCAAAAAGGACGATGTTATTACAAGGTAACATCTTGGCTTGAGAATGAATTGGATTTAAAAATTGTAGTCTCACTCTCTCTTCTAAAGTCACTGGAGTCTAGTGGCAAAACAAAAGTCAGGGATGGCTGACAATGGCCCAAGATGCCATGGAAAACCTTGGGGTCTTCAATGTCTAAGTGTGAAGGGCTCCACAGTGCCTGCTATAGCTGCCTTCATGGCTATTAGATTCTTTTTATCTGCCCTCTCCCCTAGTGGAAGTTTCAATATACTTGGGATAGACATCCCCCTACTCACCAATGGGTTTGAGATCTATCAGTCACCTTCAACCTGGTTTTGTCTATTTGTTGAAATGGTTTATCAAGATGTGGCTACTCTGAATGCTGCAGTTTCTTGGAGCCACCAGGGAAAGTTAGGTGAAGGGGAACACCAAAGGTGGACAAGTAATCCTGAAAAGGGCTCAGCAAAATGCTGTATAAATAAGAATTACAATAAAAGATGCGGGCTGTGGTGGAAAGAAGGCTGCCATTAGAGTCAAGACTTGCCACTTGTTAGTGTTATGATTCTGGCCAAATTCACTTATCTTATCAGTACCCTAGTCTAGGCAACTCTCTAATTACATAGGATAGAAGGAGTTTTCTAATCCTGATAGTTCTGGATAACAATGTAAACACAGTTACATTAGAAAGACAAATACCCCCTTCCAGAACAGTAAAAAACAGTAACAACAGTTCATATTGATATAATGCTTTACAATTCTAGAAGTAGTTGCCTCATAATACCTCCAATTGAAGGTAACAGGTTGGTTTAATTCAATTCAAAGTTCCCTTGAATAAAAAGAACAGATGAATAGAGCCAACCACAAGAGATTCTGGACCTGAATACAAGCCTAATAATAGCAGTGGAGAAAAATGGTCAATGCCATTTTTATATTGCAAAAACTTTTTTTTCAATATAAGTTGAAAATAGTAGCACATATTTTTATAAGTTTAGGGAATTTAAAATTGATTTTAGGTTGGATTGTATAAGGATAAATATGACATTCATCTTTTTTTGGCCCTCAGTTTCCCCATATGCACAATAGAGAAGCTATTCTTTGCTAGAGAAGCCAACTTCAATCTAGTAAGTGTTCATTCAATAACATTAGGACAGGGAAAAATCTAAGAAACTTTCTTAAAATCTCTTTAACAACTATTTCTCTAGAGAAAATCTTCCCCTTGAAAAAAAACGTAGCTAAGAACATCGCCACTTAAATCCCCATTTCATTTAAAGCCCTTTGCACTTTAATTACAATCAGAACCATAATGTCCTGAGCAGAAGTATATTTAATGATACAGTTTAAACTTGGTTGGATGAATAGAGTAGCCAGTAAATAAAGTTACTTTTAAAAGTAGAAGATTAAAACCCAACTGGAGGAGTTGTGCATAATTCATCAGCCTTGCAGACTAGCCCATGTTTGAAATGGAAATGAGCCATTTACTAGCACATTCTATCAGCTGGACCAATAGGCAGCAAATATCAGTTAACTATTCAGCAAACTTAATAGAGCCACCAGGCATCTGTCAGTTCAGAATAATCCATAAAGACAAACAAAGGATAGAATGTTGTATTGCAAAACCCCACCTATTTATCAAGAAAAGACAGAGTAATAATTAGGAGAGCCCAAACCCTCTACTGCATGATACACATGAGTAATGGGAAAGTTAACTATAGTATTTTAAATTGAGGACCCACTTTGGGAAAATCAAAACCTAATAAGTCTACTCTATCTAGGCTTGAATTATATCAGGAAATAGGGAAATGATGAAATACTTAATTCACAACTCAGAAAGGTGATTTTTCTTTTCTAGGAAGGGGAGAAAAGCCTTATTGGACCTCTCACTGATGGCAATAACAAGATTAAACCTCACATTTTGGCACTCTCACATTAAAAGAAAATGTGTTCTATCAAAAGTGAATCTATTAGCAAGTCATTGACTAAAAAGTGATTTAACTAAAGAGATTTATCATTTCTTATTCATCTTTATTCTATAAATCTTATAAACAATGAATATCATTCTAGCCATGCCTGCCTACAAACTAGGCTACAGATTACCTGTACAAGTCACTGGTGAATAGTAAGCTATTAATAATGTCAGATATAGAGACAATAATTTATTATAGATGTAGATATAAAGCTAAATTAAGAATTTGTTTTTCAACAATACATTTGGAGAGAAGGATTCTTAATATGATCTATGACATCACTTAAAAGTCCTAGAAAGACAAAAACCAAATAAAGACTCTCAATTCTACTGGGGTAAAACATTAGGTTCACACAGAAGTATAAGGTAAGGAGAGAACTACTAGAGGGAAGGCTGTGTAGAGGAGCTGGTAGAAGAACTGAACTTACCTAGAAAGAAGATAAGACATTTAAGAGAGAATAAATAACTTTGAGAATGAATGAAGTGAGTGAAGAAAAAGGCAATATTGACTGAGGGAGCAATAGTTCAGTTTGGAATAGAAAACTTATTAATTTAAATTAATTATTTTAAAATAATTTTATTTTATTTTTATATCACTTTAATTTCTAACCTTCTCCTCTCTTAATACCATAAAAATTATCCCTTGAAACAAAAGATTAAAAAAAGAAAATCAGCAGCTCAGAAAAATCAACAAATATAACAGCAAGTTATGAAAATGTTATATTTCTCACCTATAGCATTCCTTTCTTTTCTCTCCAAACAATGAAAGTAGGTATCATTTTCTATTTTTCTTAGAACAAATTTGCTTATTATATTTACATATTGTACAACTGAAGATTATTTCATTAAGATTGGCAAAGTAGGATGGGGCAATATCATCTTCATGTTGCACAAATATTGGGATTCATTTTATGAGTCCAGATACCTAACTCTTCATAATTTAGGAGTAATGTTTCTTTTCCAATTACATCACAGGTAAAGTTTTCAATTCAATTCAATAAGTATTCGCTATGTATAGGAAATGGGCAGCTAGATGGCATCATGGATAGTGCTGGCCTCAGACACCTGATCCTGGTCAAGCTACTTAAACCCTGTTTGACTCAGTTTCCTCATCTATAAAAATGACTCAGAGAAGGAAATGGCAACGCACTACAGTATCTTTGCTACAAAAATCCCAAATAAAATGAAGAAATCAGAAATGACTGAAATAACTAAACAACAGCTCATGAGAAACTTACAGTAAGTAACAAACCATTCCCTGAACTCAAGGAGCTTATAAACTATTTATGGAATACAAACATACATAACACAAAAATACAAAGTACACAACAAACTTTTTTTTTTTTTTTGGAGAGAAGAACTCTAAAGACTGGGAGTACAAAGGGGAGAATCAGAAAAGATCTTATGTAGAAAAAGGTGGTGGCTAAGTTGAAGGGAACTAGGTTCATAAGTGGAATTAAGTAAAAAGTACATTTCAGGCAGTTTGCAAAAATATAAAGAGACAGGAGATAAAATGGTCCTGTAGGTGAGGTAGGACAGATCACAAAGTACAGGAGAGGGAAATTTGTGAAACAAATCTCTAAAGATACATTATAGCTGGGCAGTGAGGGTTCTAATCTCCAGGCAGAGGAATTATATTTTATCCTAGAAGCAACAGAAAAAACCCTGAAGCTTCTTAGACAGGGGGATTGACAATGTCAGTCTCATGCATAACATGCATTTGTGGAAGGTGAACTTGAGAGGTAATGACCCAAAGCAAGCCAAACAATTCAGATACCACTGCAATGGTTCAGGCCAAATGATCCAGTTTTGAACTAGAATAATTCATCTATCATTGGAGAAAAGTGATTTTATAGTAGTAAACTTGGTAAGACCTGGTAATAATTGGGAGACAGGGAAGGCTAGGATGTCTCAGGTTGCACACTTGGCTAATTAGAAGGATGTTATTGTCCTTAAGAGAAATAAGTTGGGCGAACTGAAGACCTTTGGGGGAAAAAAAAAAAAGATCTGTTCTATTTTGAACATATTTACGCTGTTTTTGGTATTTTTGAGAAGTGTCTACCAAATTAGTGATTCAGGACTGGTATACACAACTAGAAATCATTTAATACTGAATCCATGGAAGGTTTTTTCTAGGAATATGCTTGTAAAATGGGATAAACCCTATCAAACAATTGCTCTGGGGGATTGGATTTGATTTGATTTTAACTTCTAATTTGACCCAGCACGTTATCTTATATTGCTTTTTATTTTATGTCTTTGTTGATGAGTAATATGATACAATAGAACATTGGCCCAGAAGTGAGAAAAAAAGATTTTTTTTTTAGTTCTGGCTATGCTAGTAACTGGTCATATGACCTTGAAGAAAACACTATCTCTCTGGGTCTCAGTTTGTTCATTTGTAAAACGAAGCAAATTGGATCACTGTTTTGAAGTAAATTGATTATTATTTTACTTGTATGAGCAAGTTTAAGAGTTGCCCTCACAACAAACCAGTGAGGTTGCAAATTTTCACCTTTCCAACTATAATGTTCTTTAAAGACAGGATTGCGTATTTTACTACCACATTCATTTGACCAATATTAATGAAATACCTACTTTACAAGTCACTATACAAGTCACTAGACCTGGGCTGACACAAAGGAAAATATGAGTTGTTCATTATAGTGATCAAAGCTGGTCAACTCATATGATTTAGGATGACAGATTTAGAACTGAAAGGGTTTTAAGTTATCCTGTCTAATCTATTCATTTTATAGATGAGGAAACTGAAGCCCAGGGAAATTAAGTGACTCCCCTAATGTCACCTAGTTGTTTAGTAGCAACAGTGAGATTCAAGTTCAGGGCCCCTGAATCCATCACTTGTTTCCATCCATGCTCCTTCCTTCCTTCTACTGGAGAACTATTACCCTATCTCAGACCCTTATCATCTCTTTCCTGGATAATTAAGAATAGCCTCTTAACTCATCTTCCAGCCTCCAGAATCTCCAAATCCATTTTTCACAGAATTGCCAAAATAAACTTTGTAAGACATAAGTCTACATAATCCAATACATTTTCCATATCAAAATCCTTCAGGGGATCCTCAATGCCTCTAGGACAAATACAACCCCCCTCTATGGTTTTTAAGGCAATTTGTAATCTAATTTACACTCAGGCTTATTTTACATTACTCCTCTTTACAAACGGGAAAAATGCTCTACTCCTTATTGCACAGTGCCTACTGTTTTTTTCTTTAAAAGCTTCCCCTGGTGATTGTGGTGGCATTAAAATAACAAAAATGGCTGAAATCCTGTCTGACACTAATTGTGTAACTTTGAACAAATCAATTAATCTCTGTGAATATAGGATTTCTGTTATGCAAAATGAGCTCCTCCTATATAAAATAGCACCTTATTAACCTTGAAGTGTCCAAATGTAAAGGGGTATGGATAAGATGGCATCTGAAGGACCTCCTAGCTCTAAATCTATATTTGTGTTATTAGCAGTAGAAATGAGCCAATCAGGTCCCCTAATTATGAAATTATAATCATATTTATGGATTTTATTGTTAAGAAAAGATAGATTACTGAAACAAACATCCTGTATTGCCACTATTATTCCTATTCTAGTACCAAGAATCTAGTATTAGGCTAAACCTTTGCCTTCTCTGGGAAAATAAAATGTGCCAAGTATAGACTTACTGCTTTCAGCATTCATTTTCTCATCTTAACTTTTTTTTTTCCTTGCAAAAAGAACATATTTTTAAAATAAAGACTTTTATTTTCAAAACAAATCCATAGTTTTCAACAGTCACCCTTGCAAAACTGTGTGTTCCAAAATTTTTTCTCCCTCTCTTTATCCTACTCCCTCCCCTAGACAGCAAGTAATCCAATATGTTAAACATGTGCATTTCTTCTCTTATATCACATTCTTTAAGAATAAAAATCAGCTTCATGGCCAGAAGTAGAGTACTCCAGAGGTGAGTATCTTAATGGTTGGGGGCAAAGGACTTTTGGTAGAAGTATATTACAATTAAATTTACCTTTGGCTGCTGTGATTTGCATTTCATTGTTATTTAAGTAAATAGGAGTAGAAAAAAAAAAGATGAAAAATTATTCATTATAAGAGCTGTCACTTGAGCACTCCCAAATTCCTCTCTAAAATTTTAAAATAACACCTCAATTCTAAATAAACAGATACAACAAATGGATGGGGTGAAATAATTTTCTAGCTCAAGACAATTTCAGAAAAGATCTGTCTAACTGGGGGTAGGAGTAATTGGGTCTGGAAAGAGCCAACAAACTAGTAGCAGGCCTTGTTAGCAGCTGCATGAGTTCCAGGAGCTCTTTGCTCTCAAGTGATAGATGGCAAAAGGTCAGAAAAAAATTACAGAGGACCCTTTGCTGATGCTTTGTGCAGGGCCCTGTTGTATTGTCCATATACAGTTCTAAGTCACAGTCACAAAGTGAAGAGGAAGACTAGCATACCATTGCTTGTGGGGACCCTAGTCACAATTCCAAGGTGGAGAAGTGTTTGTGTTCACTCACAGAGGAGTAGGAGACCAGGTCCAAGGTCTAAGGCAAAAAGGAACATTGATACTTCTGACTGCAGAAAAATAGGAGCCCAAATCATAATTCCAGGATCATAAAAAACAAAAGCATTTAAAGTTGCAGGGGATCAGGGACTCTGGTCACAATTCCAGCAAAGGGAAGAGTACTTGTGTTTTAAATGCTCACAAATCAGTGTTACAGTGCAGGGGAACAGCGACCATACTTCCCCTTAGATAATACTACCTTGGAAGAAATGGAAACTTACAGACCCCTCAGAACCAATCTCTGAAATTCATGAAATACCTGAAACTTGGGATAATGCCACTCAACTTTGTCAGCAGAATCAAACCTTAACATAAAGTTACAAGTCAAGAAATAGACTGGAAAATGAACAAACAACAAAAAAAGAACCTGGCCAGACAAAGTGTCTATGGTGTCAGAGATCAAAACCCAAAGTCAGAAGACAAAAAAGTAAAAAACTGCCACATCCAAAACCTCAAAGATATATGTGAATTGGACAATGGCCCAAAAAAGAATTTCTAGAAGAGCTCAAAAAGGCTTTTTAAGAAATCAAATAAGAGAGAAGTGGAAGAAAAATTGGGAAAATATATGAAAGTGATGCAAGCTAATTATAAAAAAGGAGAAAACAGCTTAGTAAAGAAGGCACCAAAAACAAAACCAAACCAAAAAACCCTCCTCAACATTGAAATAACACCTTAAAAACTAGAACTGGCCAAATGGTAAAAAAAGGGACAAGAAACTCCTTAAAAAGTAGAATTGACTAATGGAAACAGAGGTACAAAAACTCACTTAAGAAAATAATTCCAATTAGAACTGGGCAAATGAAAGCTATGACTCCATGAGACATCAAGAAACAATAAAACAAAGTAAAGCAAAAATGTGAGCTATCTCACTGGAAAAACAACTGACCTGGAAAATGGAGGAAAGATAATTTTAAGGATTATTGAACTACCTGAAAGTCATGATCATTTTACAAAACTATCAAAAAAAAAAAAAAAACTGCTCTGAGGGTAAAGAACCAGAGGGTAAAATAGAGATGGAAAGAATTCACTGGCCAATTCCTGAAAGAGATCCCAAAATGAAAACTCCCAGAAATTACACAACCCAATTCCAGAGCTTCTAGATTAAGGAAAAAATACTTCAAACAGCCAGGAAAAAAAAAAAAATCAGATACTACTGAGCCACAATTAGAATCACACAAGATTTAGTGGATTCCACATTAAAGGAATGAAGGGCTTGAAATATAATATTCTAAAAGGCAAATGATTACAACTAGGAATAACCTCAGAAAAACTGAGTATAATCCTACAGGGGGAGAAAAAAACCCTGACATTTAATGAACCAAAGGACTTTCTAGAATTCCTGACAAAATGACCAGAACAGAAAAGAAAATTTGACTTTCAAATAAAACAGAAAGTATAAAGAGGTAGGGGCAACTAGGTGGCATAGTGGATAGAGCACCAGCCCTGAAGTCAGAGGAGGACGTGAGTTCAAATCTGGCCTCAGACACTTAACACTTTCTAGCTGTGTGACCCTTAGTCACTTAACCCCAATTGCCTCAAAAAAAAAAAAAAAAAAAAAGTATAAAGAGGTAAATAGGATAGAGAAACCAGAAACAATAAGGGAGTCAATAAGATTAAATGGTTTATATTCCTATATGGGAAGATGATACTTATAACTCCTATAACTATATATTAGGGGAACATATATGTATGGTACAGATGTGAATTGACTATGTTGGAATAGTTATTTAAAAAATTAAAATTAAGGGTTAACAAAGAGGGATGCACTAGGAGAAGGGAGGAGAGAGGTAGAATGAAAAAATTATGTCACTTAAAAGAAGTATAAAAAGAAAAGATTTTACAGTAGAGGAAAACATGGGAGGGGGAAAGGAGAAGGTGGATAACACAATGCAGGGGAGTTGATAGAAAGGAAAATAGACTGGGAAAGGTGATGGTCAGAATCAAAATAGACTTTTTGAAGGGAAAGAGGAATGAAGAGAGAGAAGAAAAAGAGGAGAGAGGAGAGAAAAGAGAAAGAAAAGAGGGAGAAGGGAGAGGAGAGAAGGAAAGGGAGAGAGGAGGAAAACAGGATGGAGGGAAATGCACAGTTAGATTCAATGGGATTATGAATGGGATGAACTCAGCCATAAAATGGAAGCAGATAGCAGAATGGATTAAAAAGTAGAAACTGACAATATGTTGTTTATAAAAAATACAGTTGAAGCAGAAAGACACACAGAATAAAGGTAAAGAACTGGAGCAGAATTTATTATGCTTCAGCTGAAGTGAAAATTAACAACTGCCAGATGTAATCCAGAACTACTTCTATTGGCAGCCAGATGGTCGTATAATCTTAACCATTTTAGTCTGAAAATTTAATTGGGAATCTTACAATATGGTTTAATAATCTTCAATTTTGCAACTTCCTTTACAAATATTAAAATATAATATTTCATATTAAATTCAGAAAGTGTTCATATTAATGATAGTATATAAAAGCATAAAAATGAATTCAAATGTATTTAGTGCTATTGATACAAAGATGAATAATATGAAAATAGGTTCAGATTTAAAATTAACAAGTAATAAGCATTTCCACTTCACATCAAGAATGAATTTTCTTAATGAACACGGAGCAGTATCTATAACTTCATTTCCCTGTTAACAAATAAGCTTTTAAAAACTTTGGTTCTTCAAAGGTAATGAAACTAAACCAAAGTTGTCCTGCTTTGCTATTAAGTATATTTGTTCAAAGAAGAAATGGCAATGACTATCAGTGTTTTCTTTAATGCTTTCCCCACTGAGAAAGAAATAGCTACAATACGGATTTATAAATACTTTTAGCTTGTTTTAATTTACCTGCTACTCCAATTTCTTGACCCAGCAACACCCAAAAGCACAGCTGGAATGGATTGGAGACAATCTAGTCCAAAAGTTCTTAATCTAGAATTTGGGAACTTTAAAAACATTTTTTGGGGAATAACTATTTCAATGTAATTTATTTTCTTTGTAATTCTGTGTATTTTGTATGTTTGCAAACATTGTGAAAGTTTATTTAAAACTTCCTTTGCACCTTCTCCAGAAGAATTAAGAAATGTTTCTTCTACAAGCCTTTTACAAAACCCCTTCGAAAGGTGTATAATAGGAGACGAAAAGGCTTTTCTTACAGAAACAGCTTGGGGTGAGGAGTAAATTTCAAGTAAATGTGAAACTCTTATCCAGTTACTTCTTGCTTACCTCCCCTTTCACTTTTAGTAATTGATACCATCCTTCTCCTTTAAGAACTAAAATATCAATGAAAAAGAGGAAATTCCTTTCTTTAATCAGTAATAAAGGGAAGGATATCTTAAGAATGAGATAGATTTGATTATTCAATAAATTATGGAATATTAACTCAGATAGAATTTTAATATATCTATTTATTATTCAACATTCTAATAAATATTATTGATTTTGGGACAAAATCATGAAGACAGCATGGGGGAACTATCATATTGGATATTTCTCTAATTCAGAAATAGTATGGTTATTTAGAAATAAAGCTGTTTATAGAAGACTAGAACCAAAACTCAGATTAATAAAGTATTAGGATTAAAATTTTGTCTTCAACCACACTATTCTGAGAGGGCCCCATAAGTTAATGTTATACCAGACTGCCAAAGGGGTCCATAACACAAAAAAGTTAAGAACTCCTTCCTTACCTTAAATCTTCTAATTTTCTACCAATAAAGAACTTTTTTTTTTCCCACCTGAAGAAAAAGGTCTGAAATGTTACAGCTAAATAATAAGGGAAGAACTGAAACTAGAAGCTGGGTCTCTTCATATTGAGTCTATGCCCTTTTTATCTAATCTGTTCTATGTTTTTTCCCTTTACTTTCAATTTTAGTTATGTCTTCTTTGATTTTTAGGATTTCTATTTTGGTGCTTAGTTATGGAATTTTAATGTGGTATTTTTCTAGGTTAAAATAAAAAGCATGTCCAATTAATTTGCTTCCTCTTTCTCTTTCACTGATGTAATCATTCAGAGATATAGATTTCTCCTAAGATCCGTTTGGCTGCATCTCACAAATTTTGGAATGCTATCTCATTGCTGTCATTGTCATTAATGGAATTACTGATTATATCTATGATTTGTTTCTTGACCCCATCATTCTTTAGGACTGGAGTATTCAGTTTGAATTAAATTTCAATTTATGCTTCAAATAGGTCAAATATTGAAAATTCAAAATAATTTTTATTGCAAAAAGATTGGACTTAATACTTCTATTTACCTCCCCTCTTCTTTAATAATTAATATATCAATGAAAGGGAAGATGTTCCTTTGTTTAATTAGGAGAAAGGGAAGGATTCCATTGTTGCCTGCTTTTTTATATTTGTGAGCTTTCTCTGCTTTAACATATGGTCAATTTTGTGAAGGTGCTATGTACAGCTGAGAAAAAGTATATTCTTTTCTATTTTCATTCAGTTTTCTATAGAGTTCTACAATAGGTAACTTTTCTAAAATTCTATTCACTTCCTATACTTCTTTTTTGTTTATTTAATGGTTAGATTTTTTCCATTTTATCTGGATTCCCTCCCTTCAAAGTACTACACACAGGAACAACCAAAATATCTGGCAGGAACACGTGTATAGCTAGGTGAGCAATATATTCAAGTGTGGTCAACGTGATATTTGGGACCGTTCCATACAGAGAAAAGTATGGAAACATGAAAGTTAATACTATATGTTTCTATGAAAAAAAGCAAGAAACCTGAAGAGGTCATATTATATTCTACACGTATGCTTGATTTTTATTGTTTGTTTTCTTTAAATGAGGAGCTTTATTTGAAGTGGCTGATAGATAACAGCAAACTTTTTCATGAGTCTCTCTCATGCTTACATTGTGTAACTTCTGAGAATAATTCCTAAGAGCTCTCCAGAATGAGTGGACAAATTCAGTTTTTGTTTTCAGTTTCTCCAACTATTGTAATAGATTTTTTTTTTTCTTTCCTATCTTTGCCAGTCTGATGGGTAAGAGATGGAACCTCTGAGTTGTTTTAATTTGTAATTCTCTACTAGTGATCTGGAGCATTTTTTTCATGAATATATTGAAGTTTAATTTAATAGGACAGAGTTCATAAATTTAGAGGTAAAAGGGGTTATCTACTGTAACTTCTTTATTTTACAGATGAAGAATCTAAAACTCAGTGAAATTAAGTGATTTGACCTAAGGACAAAGATGCAGTAGATAACAGAGGTAGGTAATAAAATTTTAAAGGTACTGTTCCTTCTCCTGTACCATGCAGCCTCTTAGGACCCCTTCCTTGAGATGGACAGGAGCTACAGAGATGCTCCCTAAGCTGGCACAGTGGGATATCTTAGGACATTCCTTTTTAAGAAAAGAACAAGTCCTGATATATAATATTATGAAATTCTTGACACAATAGCACCTCAGTTAAAGGTGATTCAATTGTATGGACCACTTGGCCAATATTATATGTAGTCTACATTATATCTTTCAATCCATCAGATATATGCAATAATAGATTAAAACAAAGGATATGTGAAAACAGACTACTTGAAAGAAAAATTAATTGAATAATAATCAATATCTTTATGTCTGAATGAAAGCATGTGCTTGCATAAAATATTTAGGAAGAAACATATTCTAAAGAAACCTACGTTATAATTTAATGTACATTATTTTTAAATGTTTTGATTTGGTGCTTTTGCATGGACAATACTGATAAATTGTATATTTTTAAATGTACATGTGCATAAAAATACATCCTATTATTATAAAAGCAAGACCATACCTATGAGAGTACACATTGTTTTCATATTTTGTTGAGATAGAATTAATTGAGGAGGCTAAGAGAAAATGGTTAATCAAAAGAATGCTCAAACAACCAGAGATAATCAAATTACTCCCAACAAGAACAATGAGAAGGAAGCTCCCTTAGATCTTCCTTCCAGGATTCCTTATAGACTGATTGGGGGGGGGGGGAGAGAAGAGGGGTTAATCAGTCAGAATTCTCTCCCTTCTACAGTGAGGGAACAGAGCAACAAGAAAACCTCTATCAACTCAAGAATCTTTTCACCTTTGGAAGTTTTCATAGGCTTGTGAACTGATCCTTTCTCATAGGTTCAGGGGAAGACTGGATAGTCTCATGGGAAGCTTCCACCACATAAGCTGCTCTAAGATTGATTGATGCCCATCTACTGGCAAGAATGCTTGCATTGTGTAATGCATTCTGGCATGCAGCTTAAATCCATGACAAAATGTTCTAGGTCCTCTGAAAAGTGTTCAATAGATATAAAATCCTTTGTCTAGCAAAACAATGACAATATGATATTTCTTTGTAAATGAAGAAATAATGCCTCTGACCTAATGTTAAAATTGACTTTCTCCTAGTGCTTAGAAAACACTGAGCTCTATTTCCTGGTCTTAATTGTGACCAATGGAAAATATTGTTGAGATTGCTAAGCAGAATAGCAAAGCTAATCAGCCTGTACAAGATTAGAGTACAAAATCCCAAAGAATTAATCAGCCCCGGACTCAAATAATAACATCATCCTATTGACCATGTAAATTAAGAATTTTACCTCTTCAAATTCAGCAATGCCCAAGGTATTCCAGAGGGTGTATGAAATGCAGGAAGTAATTTTTCTCCAAGTTCCACTGCTTTCTTTCGAAATATCTGAAAAGTTAAAACAGTTTAATAAACTACAAGTCAAAGTAAAATGATAAAATGTACCATGCTATTGTGTCTTATTTAAAACTTAAAAAAAGAAAAAGGAAATAGAAATCATCTGGATATATTTTGTGGTCCCCACAAAAAAGTCCTACTCTGATGCTTGCTTGATCAAGGTATGGTGAAGACTTATTTCTTGCTGACAGCGTCAGTGGATCCTAAGTTCTGCAACTCTAGAACTGTGAAAGTCTGTATCTTTGCCATTCAAAGAATAGTTTGAATACCCTAGCTAAAGCTGGAGAGGTTCATCATCTAAGAGCTGTCCACCATTTTTCCCCCCAGTCAGCAACTTTTGGAGCTTCTTCATTAGGGCATTGAAACTGTGTTGTGGATGGAGCACCATGAGGTATGAAATCCTAGATCCTGGAAGACTTTTAGAATGGATATATTCAGAAATCTGTTCCATTTATACATCTAGTTTTCCCTTTTACTTAATGCATGGAGTCTAGGACTGAAGCCTAGAAGATAATGAAAGAGTAAAGACTTGGGTCATTTTTCAAGTATTTATCAATGCCCCTCCCAAGACAATTTTTCAATGTCTTTCTCCTTAAATAGAGACTACTGGGTTCCTGTTGCCTAATCTTATTCTATTTTTTTCCTTTTTCAATCTATTCTGTAGTCACTTTACCTGAACAAAGCTATCAATGTGGCTTGCAGAATAAAGAAAAGTCCAGGTCTTTCTAGAATCCCATTCCTGTGGAATCTAACTTACATTTTATAAGATGGAGTCAAAAGGACAGAATAAGCTGGGATTCATCTAGATTAAATTCTTTTTACTTTAATCAGAACTAAGCTTTCCAAATTGGGTTGGGTCTGAATAAGATTGAGGAGAATGTTAAAGTCCAATCTCATTATCAGCTCTATTCTTCTGAGGCTGATTTGACCTAGTAGAGAAAGGAAATAGAAAAAACCTGGATTTCCCTAATATTAACAACTGGTTATTTAATAATTTATCTCTGTGTATATGTCTACCTCAATCCAATACTGCTCCCTTTCACCAACATTTTATGAGTCTCCAAATCTAGAAGAGAAAACTATCTGGAAAAATCTATTGCCTCCTTACCTACTAGGGATCAAGGTCAAGTCACTTGTTCAATAACTGCTTTACTTATCTTTTGCTTCTCTAGCTCTTCCTCAAATTAAAGTTCAAGTATTATTTTTAAAAACAGCTGAAATAATGAGCACAAATATACATAAATTCAGATTTACACATGATTTTTAACCCCTTTCCAAAAAGAAAAATTTTCCTTTATCTTTGGTAGTCAGCTATTTAGGAATCTATATCACCCAGGGCAGCTAGTTGTTGCAGTGGATAGAGCACCAGCCCTGAAATCAGGAGGTCCTGGGTTCAAATCTGATCTCAGACACTTAATACTTCCTGGCTATATGACCCTGGGCAAGTCACTTAACCCCAATTGCCTCAGCTAAAAAAAACAACAACAACAACAACAAAAAAAAAACAAAAAAAAACCCAAAACCCCCCACACACACAGGGGAAAAAAAAAAAAGAAAAGAAAAGTAAAGAAAAAAGGATCTATATCATCCTCTCCATCTATTTCTTCTTTGTGCCCTTTCTAGACTTTCCTTCTCCTAATGGGCATTTGCAAAATCATTGGATAACAGGGCAAGTCCATAAGAGTAAGTACTTGTCTATTCTTTTCTTTCAACTTAGTCTCTCACCCTTGAGAAGTGATTTAATTCATTTTACATCTTCAACTATCACCTATTGCAACACTCATAATTTAGTATCCCATCCATTTAGTAAATCATTAAATGCCTACTATGTGTAAAGTATGCTAGGGTGTTTACTAGGGATACAAAGACAAAATAAACATAGGTTCCATCCTCAAAATGTAATAATATAATAGAGCTTATAATAAAAGAATTTCAGATTTCTATTGCCTTTTTAAAACATCTTGACTTGTCTATTGACTGATGTCATGATTTTTTAAAAATCATAATAATATTTCTCACAGGTGCTGTTTTCTCTCCCATGACACTGATACTACTAAAATCCTCTCTTCTACAGGAGGCCTTTCACAATCCCATTTAATTCTACTGTCTGCCCTCTGTTGATGATTTATAATTTTTATTCTGTATATACTTTGTACATAGTTGTTTACATGTTGTCCCCCCCATTAGACCATGAATTCCTTAGGAGCAGGAACTTTTACTTTTCTCTGTATCCCTAGGCTTAGCACAATTCCTGAAATATATTAGGTACTTAACAAATATTTAGTGACTATCTTCCACTCCATATTCTTCCCCTCTAACTTCATTGACCCCATCAAAAATTCTCCCATTCTCTCAGCCAAGCAAGATTGAAATCTCTGAATCAAATTTCAACTAAGCCTTTTTCATCATTCCCTATTTCCTATCATTCATCAAGGTCTACTCATTTTTTTCTTGGACATACATTATTTCCTTGGAAATTCCAAATCCACACCAAGCTAAACATGGCCTGTTACTATTTGATTTTACTTCCATCAGGCTGAAAAACTTCCTTAACTTATTCAAATATAAACTTTTGCCTCTTAAAAAAGCTTAGCTCAAGGGCTACCTTCTAGAAGAGTCCTTGTCTGCTTCTCATGGATTCAAATAAAACACCTTCCCTTCTCTCTTCCCTCATAATCTTATTTTTATTTTACTTTTATTTTTTGACAGAAAAAAAAGCTATTTTGGAAGCATAATGATTGACTAATATCATTTCCTAAGGAACTGGACATTATTGAAAACAAAACAACAAGTTGCCTTAGTGTGATAATATAATATAATATCTTTTCTCTATAGTCTGGTCCCTTAGCTTATTTGACAGCCATCTTGTAGACCTGCTGGTTGGAGAAACTCTAGAAACCCCTGTTTGAGAAATTCTCCAATAACTGACATGTGTAAAGTCATTCCCATCCATAGAATATAAATTCCTTGAAGGCAGGAGCCAATTTACTTTTCATCTTTTGTATCCCCAACAACTAAGCTCTGTGCTCAGCATTTAATTAAATGCCTACTGATTTATTTCTGGGACAACTAGTGATAACTTAGTATCGCTCAATTTAACAACTGACCAAATACTTGTTTTGTAGTTCTCATTCCTCCCCTCTCCTCCTTTAGATTTATATGCCTTAATAAACTTAATCATTTACTCAACTGTATGGTATTACTGATTCATCTAGCAAGTCATAAATGGTAGCTTCACATTTTTATCCAAAGAAATTGTATCAATTGTGCTGTCCAGGACATAATGAGCCTTTTCACTTTAGCATTATCCAACCCCTCTAAAACCACAGCATGATAATCTTACAAAGTTGTTCCATGAATGTTTATTGAATTTATTTCTCACTGGTTTAAGCTTCTTATCTACAGTGGTTACTACTTCTTGTGTCTCTCTTGTACAGCATAACTGGATGTGAAACTGGCCCAGTTTTGGTCCTTAATTTTTGGCCAGGGACATCACCTACTGCATTCCCAGAACCTAGTGAGGGATACAGTAGTCAGAAAGACTATCACATCTTGGTTTTGACAAGTACTGTGTGACCAAAGGGTTTCCCTTAACCTTTCAGTGACTCAAAAAACTCTACAAGTCTTTAAGTTGCAAGTTACTGCCAATCTGCATTGCTGAAAGGAATTTCTGTGCCAGGAAATCCTTGCAGGTCTGGAGCAATAAAGAAGTTAAATTTATCAGTGCTTCAAGATAGCAATATTGTCCCTGTACTAGCAGAGTGAACAGAGATTTTCCATAGAGAACAACCTATATCCTAAGAAAAATGATTATTTTCAACCAAAAATGGAAAATAATCAATATACTTCCAAATTATTCTCCTATAGTCAGGGTTACTAAGGTTATCAGAAAGAAGAGAACTATATCATATATGTGCATAAAGAATAATACAGTCAAAGACCAACACATATGACATAATGAACAGAATTACAAAGTTCAAATTACAAATAGTGCATTATTAACCTTAACCTGTATGTGGACCTGGCTAGAGAAACAAATGCTCAAATTCAAATGCCTGGTCTATTAGTCAAACAAATTGAAATGTTTTGGGAAGCATTATGCACTTTGTTATCTCCTTCTGTAGATCCGAGGCAAAGATGACTATTTTTGGTGGGGGACAAAGGTACAGATAAGGGCAATCAAGGCAAATGGAAAGGACAAACTAGTGGCAAAAAAAATATATTTTTAAAAATAACTTTATAATAACTTTTAGATTTCCATAAGAATAGTAGTAGCAACAAAATTGTAAGTGACAGATATAAATAATTGTTTTTTTAGTATCTTGGGTTGAATTTACTTATTTTCAAAAATATTTAACTAACTTCTAGACAATTTGTATTACAGGGAATAGCTGACACTATATATAATCCAAATCATAAGTACTTTCCAATCAAAAAGTGAAAAATATGGTGAAATAATTCTTGTGATAATCTTCCAGGCATATTTTAGAATTATTTAATGAAGGGCCTTATATGAATGGTGCCTTTGAAATTGTATCAAGAAATTATCCTTAAACAAAAAAATGGCAAACAAAGGCAAGAACATTGGATTTGGACCTGGGTTTGAATCTCAGTGTTACAACATAATATTTGTAAAACTTTGGCCAACCCACTCTACTTCTTTTATCATTGTTCTTCTCATCTGCAAAATGAGAGGACAGGAGCAAATGATCCCTATGGTCTTGTCCAGTCTCTTAAATAAGTTCTATGACTTTATAAACATTACTTCTGACTTTTGCTAGTATTTTTATGTCTTAAGAATTGTTTACATTTAAAAATCCATAAAATGAAATATATCTAACCACATTATGTTCACAGATAGAACCAGACAAGGCACTAAACAAAATATATTGCTTTTTTTTGTTTACTCAATTGCTGCTCCCAGTAGACCTATGAATAAATATTTAAATGCTGACTAAGAAAAGTATAAATGAACAAGGGCACCTCCTCTAAACAGAAATCTTTTGAGGATAACTGACATACTTTTCAAGTTTCAAATGATCATCAGATACCAACGTTTCTATTCAATTGGTCATTCAGATAATATAGCTAGTATGGGTTCAAAGGTAAAGCTTGAACTTGGATTGTTTTGGCTCCAAAACTAGCACTCTACCTTCCATGTTATATTGCCTCTCCTTAAAAACTATAGATTATTAAAATATAAAACTTGGCTATGATACAAGGTACCTGCTTTTATTTTAAATTATATTTATTATTGTTCTTCAAATTCAAATCTTCAAATTTTAGCTATGATTTTACTTATTTAGCACTGGAGAGAAATGATTCACATGTCAACATAAGTTAAGTAATAATAAGTGCATCAATTTAAACTAACTCTTACAGTGTAAATCATAACGATTCTGCAGCACGTGGCTCATTGGCTGGCATTAGCCTGATTGATGGTATTTTCAAAATTTTCCATTTAAAAATAAGAGGATTTTAAGTATCATATTATCCAAATGTCACATTACATAACCAACACTGCATCTGTTTTCAAAAGATGAGCTTTTTGTTCTTCTAGGGGACCATAAACAGAAGTGAATTCCTTGTTATGAATCAGCACTAGATTACCAAAATATTATACAATCACGCATTTTTATTAGGGAAGAGTTTGGTTTTGATAATTCAAATGCTTTCAAAGATATTCTACAAGCACATTTCAATATAGTTTAAACACATTTTCCAGCAAGAAGTCTTCTGTAGACTCCCAATTTTACTCTTGTATATCTATCAATGATCAACCTTACCAATTTGCCTCAGAATCATAGGATCTTAAATACGATCTAGTTCAACCCCTTAATTTTTTAGGTGAGGAAAACTGAGGCATAGAGAGGTTAACTGGTTTATTTAAAATCACTCAGGCAGTAAGTGACAGTGCCTTGCCTTCCCGGAAGGAAGGAAGGAAAGAAAGAAGGAAGGAAGGGGCAGCTAGGTGGCCCAGAGAATAGAGTTTAAATCAGGCCTTAGACACTTAACACTTCCTAGCAGTGTGAGACTAGACAAGTCATTTAACCCCAATTGCCTCAGGGGGAGGGGGGAGAATAAAATAAAGAAAGAAGAAAATTGTACCACAGCTATGAAATAAATGCATGATAACATTCCAAATACCATTGTTCTATTAAAAGAAATAAGTGGGTACATGCTAAGGTACTCTCTTCAGATGTTAGATTATGATCTTGGGAAAGTCACTCAACTTTTTTTTATCTGTAAACGGGTATTTATTTCCCAGGGTTGTTGTGAGGATTAGATGAGAAGTTTGTAAATCATTTTCCCAATATATAAATACGATTTCTAATAATAATTATTCTACCACCTATACAAATTAAGCAGGCTTGGCTCTTGATTTCTACAAATTTAATTCTAAAATGGAAAAAATGTATACATATCTAAAAGGCAGCTACAGGGATGTGCATTAGTAAAGATTTCTGAAGTGAGCATAAAGCTTTGGCAAACTTCTCTAGTTTTAGGCTTTTAAAGTCACTTCACCTAGGAAATTTTGGTTTCCTCCTCTGTAAAATGGAAATAATAATCTTGCTTACTTTCAAAGAAATATATTTGAAAGCCTTTAAAACTATTTAAAATCTTATCATTTGTTGGAAGGACATCAAAATATAAAGAAGTCAGATGGGCCAGCTTTCAAAATTGTGAAATATTATTGAGTGCCATTCAAAATCAAATGAAATGTGGACATCCTTTGAAAAGAATCTTATTAAGATTAGATTTTTCCACATAGAAATTTCATTTGTATCTGATTTTTCATGACCCCATTTGGGATTTTCTTGGCAAAAATTCTGGAGTGGTTTGTCATTTCCTCCTCCATTTCTTAACTCCAGGCAAATAGAGTTAAGTGACTTTCCCAGAGTCATCCAGCTAGTAAACGTCTGAGGCTAGATTTAAATTCAGGTCTTTCTGACTATAAGCCTGGTGCTCCAGCCACTGTACCATTTAGTTGCCTCTAAAAGGTTCACAAGAATTGCTTTTCATAAATGTCCTATATGAAGGCCAGCTAGGTGGCACAGTGGGCTAGGAATTAGGGAAGACTTTTCCTGAGTTTTAAATCTAGCCCTGGATACCTCATAACCCTGTTTTTCTCAGTTCTTTATCTTCACTATCTTTGCCAAGAAAACCTCAAATGAGGTCCTGAAGAGTTATACTTGACTAAAACAACTGAACACTCCATGCTTACCTCAGAAGAGAGTTCCCTGGGTAGCCACACTGACTTCTTTATTTACATGTTTCTCTGCTTCCCTCTTCAGGGAGATAATTTGTGATGCAGAATGATGAAGCAGAATTTCTTTTTTAGAGCCTCAAAGCCCTTCTGAGGTTACTGGCTTACCAATAAGTCCTCTGAATTTTTTCTCTACTTTTCTAAGATCTAGGCTATGTTTTATTTGCTACCACAAATTCTAAGCTACTAGAACTTTTTCCTCCTAAGATCTTTTCTTTTCCATATACCTTGCCAGTTCTTCCTTTTGGGTCAAAATTAAATCCAGATTAGTAGTTTCTTTCTGAGAAGAAACAGTCAGTAAGGCAAATTACAAATTTATCAGGTGCTCTGCTTTTAGTGGAATGAGACTTTCAGCAGATGGGCAGACATTTGGAAGTCATCCATCATGACTATAGCTTGCCCTGTGCCAGTTTTGTGATCTCCATTAGAAAAGAATCATCCATATCTCCAGGCAGTTTATTCAATATACCCACAACAGGATTTCTACTTCTTTATTTTATGCAGGACTATACCACATTTCTACTTTCAAACTTGTGAATTACCATCACAGTAAAGAGAGACCTTAATATATGATGCTACTCCTATATTAGATCTTGCTCAATCTAGGTTTTTAAAAATAATACAACTGGTCTCTCAGACCCTAGTCCTGCCTCTCTCTAACTTATTCTTTCCACATCTTTTTAAGACATAGACACGACCATTTCACAAACCTGCATAATACGTTTCAGTGTCTCCCTATGACATTTAGGATAAAATATAAAACAAGAAATTATTGCACTCCAGTCACCGGTTCCATTTCAGTGTAATCTAATCTCAGATATTAAGCTCTTTATTTGAAAATTTCATAACTTCTTGGAGGCAGAGGTGAGAAGGGGGCTTGCTTGGAACACTCTCATACCAAAGGTCCTCCTCATCACTGAATGACTCACATCGTGCTAAGAGCTATGGATACAAAGAAAGGTAAAAGATAATTTCTGCTCTGAAGGCGCTCAGTCAATTGAAGGAGAAAGCATACAAATAACTATGTACAAGAAAACTAAATAGTAATTATAACTTGCATTATAGCACCTTAAGGATTATAATATGCTTTATGATTTTTCTATCATTTTATGTTCACCCAGGTAAAGTTATTATTATCATTTTATAGGTGAGGAAACAGACAGAGAATAAGTGACTTATTGAAGGGAGGGGAAGGGAATCAAACAGCTAACAATCCACTTAGCTAACTAGTTGCCTTTCCTTATACATAGGAAAAAAAAGTGATATTCAGAGGAAAAGCACTAGAAATTCAGTAGAATCAAGAAAGACTTTCAATAGAAAAGGGAATCAGTAGGAACTTGATATAACACAGGAAAACTAAGAAGCAGGAAAAAAGAGAGATTAGCAACTATGAAGCCCCTTTACTATTTTCTGTATAATCTAAGTTAATGGTATATGTATAACAATACAAATTTGGAGATGACTAGAACCAAGAGTGTAGAAAGGTTTAGAACACATCTGATTTTGTTTTGTCAAAGATTGGGGGCTGGTACCAGCCCCTAAAGAGCAGGTAATATGAACAAAAAAGGACATTTAAACCCAATACCCCTCTCTCTCCCTGAAAAAAGAAAGATTTTAAAATAAAAGCAAAGTTGGGGCAGCTAGGTGGCGCAGTGGATAGAGCACCAGCCCTGAAGTCCTATATATATATATATATATGAAAGCAAAGTTTAATTGCCTTTGGAAAATTCAGACCCTTCTACAAAAACAAATGTGCTTATTCTTGTAGTGGTGAATCAACAAACACTTTTTCTCTGAACCCCTTGAATGTAAAGCACTGTGCTATGTGTTAACAGCATCCTACTAGTCCTTTTTTCTTAATGTTAGATCTTAAATCTAATTAGTTTTTAATATCTAAATTACCTTTTAACTAGTTCTTAAAAACCCTATCTAAATTTCATATTCTTTGTTCCATAAATGTTACCTTCTCTCAAGAGTAGTTAATAAAATAAAATAAAAAAAAAAATCAATCACATCCAGACATTTAAAAACCTAGATAGAATACACTTCCCAGAAAATATTCTAAGATAATTTTGTCCCTATGTACATTCTGTACTTTGAGTTGTCCTACTGAAGGCTTGTTTTGAATATAACTCTTTGGAATGGAGAAATCCTCTTACTATTAACAGTATGAAGCTTTTTAAACTGCTTTTGATAATCCAAAGTCCATAGAGTTTGATTTGAGAATGCTGAATGGATTTCAGCCCCATCTGTTTTCTTAAGCTCTGTGCCCCCTCATTTGCATATGTGCTGGGAGTAATATTGACTTCCACCTAACATTTAATAGATATAGTGGTAAATAAACAAGCTTTTAAAGGGGAGATCTATAGATAGACCATAATGAAGGAAATTCAATTATCACTAAGTAAGGTAATTTTCTTCATGAAACAGATGTTGAAAAGAAATTTTTTTAAAGGTGACTTTGAAGATTTTACAGCCTAGTAAACTACTCATTTGAATACAATGACTCAAGAGACACCTTAACTCACCTGCTGGTCACTCAGCAACCCAACAAGATTCAGGGAACTAAATTCACATAGTACTTCTAGTACTTAAGAAAGTGACACCCCCCAAAAGAAATATTTGACAGGGAAACAACATGGGAATTGAACAGTTCTGAGCTTGGAACTTAAGTTATTTTTATTCAAGAATGTCTAAGCACAGGCATACCCTACCTAATCTTGTTAATTAGTTCTCTCAAGGTGAGAATTCAACAAAGAAGAGTTAGTTTCTAACAAACAAGACAGAAGTAAGAGAATAAGCTGATTGAATTGAGGTTTTAGGAGTTCAGGTGCTAGCTCAGATCATCAATCCCCACCTAATTTGTATTTTAGTCAAGCTACTAGAGGATTACATGATAAGGCAATACTATATAGAGTATACCTGAATTAAAATCTTGATCTGTAACTCTAATATTCCTCAATAAACTGAAAGAAAAAAAAAAGATGGATTAACACTGTTTTTACAAAAATGTTGCTGTTCTTTCTACTAATTATACCCACTTTGAGAGGAGAACATGCATTCCAGAGATTACATTTTAAAGTGGACTGCCACAACATAAAATCATAGTTGTGTAAAGAGATTAATTATTAGAATGCTGGAACTAAAAATTACCTCTGAGGCTATCTAAATGAAATGAAAAAGCTGAGGATGAGTGAAATGGCTCAAACTAGATTATATAGTTAGTGGTAGAGCCAAGACTTAAATCACTATTGCCTTAACTTTCAAGTTAGAGGCCTAGCAATGACTGTTCCTGTGTTGTCTGCCTGGACAGTGAAGGAACCATGAAAAGAATAAATAAAAAATAAAAAAAAAATAAGTGGTGGGAAGTAAGACATGCCTTTACTAGGTAAGCAGTGACAGAGCAGGTAGTGCAGCAAAAAATGGTGGCTCAGACTGCCAGTAATACAGATATGCCAAGTTATCACCATGTGAAGTGGCTCTTTGTAGACCACTACAACAGGGTAACAGCACAGTAAACATAGGTGGACATGTCATACTACTGACACATCTTATTTTTATTTGTTTAACTCTGGAGACAAATAAGGACCCTAAACATTTCCCTCTCTGTGGCGACTAGAACATGAAACAATTCAAATCAGCACAGGCTATAAACCAGTCTAAAACTTTGAGTACTCTTATCCCCTGAGAGTTCAAATGAGGGGAGGGGGAGGGGAGAATAGCAAGGAACAATGATAGGCCTTTCTCCCAGCAGCTCAAAATAGTTGTTCTTGCCACACAGATAAACTCAGGGTTATCTGCCTTTAGCCCAGCTTTGTTCATATTCTGTTAACTTTATCTCTACCTTCTTATTTAGACTTTGTGCTCCTTAATCTTACTTTCTGTTAAAGTCTCTCTCTCCCGACTCAGGAGACTGGCTGATTCTGAATATTTTGCCCTCTAGTTCCCGATACTGGAAAGCCTTGTTCCATCATCCCACTAATATAATTGTCATATGTCCTCTTCTCATACACTTTAGGGTCAGTCAATTTTCGGTAGAAGGAAGGTTGGAACCAAAAGATAGAATAGGGCAGGCATGCATTTAAATAATTAAATAATCCATCATTCATTTCTGATGATGTTTTATGACATATGGCTAGAACCTAAGTTTTTTTTCTTTTTCTACTCTAAGTGAAGAATATAGAAAAAATAAATAGTAAGTATCCACATCCCAAATTTTTATTCAAGTCTGCAATAACTTATTAAAGTGCTGTCAACATTTAGTAGATTTATGAGCAATTCCTAAGTGCCTTTTGGATTTCTCTAATTACATAAAAGCATACCAAATCTATTGTTATACCTACAATTCAGGTCTGTTAATATGACTATTACATTTTAGCTTCATTTTGAGTGATGAAGTATCACATTTTTCTTTGTATTTGCTGACTGGAATATGTTTCAATAACTGAAAGGATTAGCATGTAAAGACTCTACTTTCTCTCTCCCCCCCCCCCCATACTGAGCTGGAGATTTCTGTTATTTGTGCTCTCATTTAGCACCATTATCCACACATTTGACTTAAACTTGAGAGAGCTGAATGAAGACCTTAGCAAGAACAATATTCTACTTCAACTGCACATCTGCATAGGACCATGAACTTTGTACATTGTACTTGACATTAAAATTACTCTGAAATAGAAATGGAAACTAAAAGGACATCAGGGAACTTAATATTCTCATGATTTTACTGTCTGTTGTTCTCAGAGGAATAAAAAGCATTGTAGTTAATCTACAAGGAATAAGAAAAAGGGAATGAGAAAATAGGGAAGAAAGCAACAAGGATAATTCAACAAGAACAACAATAACTTTTAAAAGGAATTAGCAAAGACCAAAATCAACTGTTCATAGGAGGTGTATAGGACTCTGTCCCATGTGTAGAGTTGTTCTCAACTGAAAATTTTATATTCTAGTATCTTTATATAGCTATGACAGTTATTTTATCAATAGTGCAAAGAACATTAAACATCAAACAAAAGCTTGCTAGTACGTGTCCCAGTATTTCTATCCAGACCCTGATGAGAACAAAATGTTAGTAATAATGGTAATCATAATAACACTTTACATTTATATAGCATACCAGAGTCACAGAGTACTTTCTTATACATTATTTTAATTTCTATGCTTCTTGCAACCTAAGAAGTTTAAAGAAAAAGATAGGAAAGTCCTTTTCACTAAGAGTGGAGTGGGAAAACCATTTCTTACGTTCTATGACCGAGCCACTTGGTTGGTCAGTTTTATAATGTTTTTCTTTGTTATATGATGTGTTTACAGTAGTGTATATAGGGGAATTAGGAAATTACTCTAATACAAATGTAAAAAAACCAAAAAACAAAACTTCATCAATAAAACATTAAGAGGAAAAAATGGAGAAGGACTTGATCACTTTTACATAAAAACAAAACAAAAAACCACACTACACATTTCAATCACAATTTACAGTTACTAATGAATTCAGAAATACTTTGAGAATTTGAGGAGTTCTGGTTTTTAAACAGAAATTACATTGTTTTGCTTTGTTCTTTGGAATCTAGCAGTAAAGGATTATGAATTTGCAAAATAGTTCCTGGATGTATTTGGAATAACCTGTGAACAGAAATACAAGTAAAGCAAAATGGAATAAAATGATGGTCCAAATTCTAGTGTGTCAGTAGCATTAATTCACCTCATAAAGTACCTTAATACAAAGCCAAGTGTTGACTCATGAGGAAAATTTACCAGAGAAGTTAGAGATACCAGATCATCACAGGAGAGAGAAGTCCTCATTCCCACTTGCAAATTTCTCAATTGGTATGCACATAAAAAACAAAAACAATGATAAAAAAAAAAACCACATAGAGCTAAGGTTACATGGTGAAAGAAATTCAGGACTGAGATTCAAAAGATGTGAGCCCTATTTTTTTTTTATGTAAACATATTTATACAGTTATCTTGCTGCACAAGAAAAATCGGATCTACAAGGAAAAAAACTGAGAAGAAAAAAAAAATGCAAGCAAACATCAACAAAGTATGAAAATGCTATGTTGTGGTCCACACTCAGATCCTACAGGCCTTTCTCTGGGTGTAGATGGCTATACCCATTGTTGAAGAGAGCCTCATCCATCAGAATTGATCATCATATAGTCTTGTTGTCGCCATGTATAATGATCTCCTGGTTCTGCTCATTTCACTTAGCATCAGTTCATGCAAGTCTCCCCAGGCCTCTCTGAAATCATCCTGCTGGTTGTTTCTTACAGAACAATAATATTCCATAACATTCATATACCATAATTTATTCAGTCACTCTCCAATTGATGGGCATCCATTCAGTTTCCAGTTTCTAGCCACTACAAAAAGGGCTGCTACAATAATTCTTGCACATGTGGGGCCCTTTCCTTCCTTTATGATCTCTTTGGGATATAGGTCTAATAGAAACACTGCTGGGTCAAAGGGTATGCACAGTTTGAAAACTTTTTGAGCATAGCTCCAAATTACTCTCCAGAATGGTTTATGAGCCCTATTCTTGAACCTATATGTATGTGTGTGTGTGTGTGTGTGTATCGACCCAGGTCGGATTTTATGTGCTTGTTGTATTAACTAAGGTTGAAAATCACTTAAATTTGATTTTTATTTTCTATATTAGAAAAATATATTTAAAGTTGAATTTAAGTGATTGTTCAACTATCATTTCAGGCTATGGCTCAGACTACTTTATAATAAAAATATTGTGTTTGTTGCTCAAATAAATGGATATATGTAATTAAATATTGTGTGATATTTTCTGCTTTTCAGTTCAACTGTAACAAGTACAAACAAGAAAATTATTAGGAAGCCACTATCTAATAATTAGCTGTCAAGCTATCTCAAATCTTAAGTCATGGATATTATTAATTTAGTAGTCTAAATAAGTTATAGGCATGTGGCATAAATCCATTTCAGATCAGGTAACAATACCCATCTTTCCTCTTAAATCTGGAATTTTCATCCCCCCCCCCCCTTTCCTTTATTCTTTCTTTGGCAATTGGGGTTAAGTGACTTGCCCAGGGTCACACAGCTAGGGAATGTTAAGTGTCTGAGACAAGACTTGAACTCAGATCCTCCTGAGTTCAGGGCTGGTGCTCTATCCACTGCGCCACCTAGCTGCCCCTCTTTCCTTTTTTCTTGATCTTTTTTCAATAGAAATATAGCTAAAAGAAGAATGTGAAAGAGTAAGAAAAAAAATGAAATGGGAAAGAACAACCCCAAATGAGTGTTCTTTGGGGATAGGGCATGTAACATATAGATAGTCCCAGAAGAGAAGCAATTCTGGTGGTGACAATCAGCATATATGTGTGTGGTATGTTGAATTTGATGAGGGGGAAAAAAAGAGAGAAAGAGAACACACCTCTCTTTTCTTGGATCTGGTTCATTCAAAGCATGTATCCTGAAGCCTAAGAAAGTACTAAAAAGTCTTGTTACTTCCAGCATATTTCTGACATGGCTGGACCCATTATATCCTTATTTGAGGAGTTTGATCTCCCTGATCAATGCCCTAACACCACCAAATCAGATCAAGGAGTGATCAATTATACAAAAGTATAAAGGGGTTTCAGAATTCTAGGCAGCTCCATTAGAATCTCATTAGTAGGAACTGTTAAGATATAGTTTTCTTACACATAACAAAATTTTTCAGCAATTTTACATGCTAATGAAAATATAGAATCCATGTCCAATGGAAATAAATATAGATCATAAACCCTGGTTTAGGAATAAGTATGAATTTTGTCATTTTAAATGACTAAAAAGGATAGTGATTTTTATATCAATGAAAAACAAGGTATTTAAAAATCTACTCCATGTATTCCTATATCACTTTTCAATTATGATTAGTTACACTTACAAATAATTATGGAACATCAATATGTT
>JAJPUD010006328.1:0-36871 GCA_023553655.1 Myrmecobius fasciatus
ATCACATGGTGAATAAATGTAAGGGGCAAGGTCGGAATCTCAGGATCTTAGTGTTGAAAGGGACCTCAGGAGACCTCTGGACCAGAGGGATCAAACATGCTGCCCACTTGACAAATCCTTCCCACAATACCCAAATGGAAATGTAATTGGGAAGTATTTCACAAAATGAATAAAAATACAATAGGATAGAGGTAATGTTTATATGTGGCTTTTTAAATCAGTAGGCTGCTGGCAGAGCTCCTTATATATGGCTGAGTTTTTTATAGTTGTCTTTTTATAGTTGAGTTTGACACCATTGGTCTAGACTCAGGTTTCTTAAGCTTTTTCCACTCCGGCCCTTTTTTTAGCCAAAGAAATTTTTACATGATCCCCAAGTTTGCTGGAATATAAAATAGGTATACAAATCGAATATTTACTGATAATAAACCATGATTTTATGATCCCCACATTCAGTTACAAATCCTCATATGAGATTGTAATCCACAGTTTAAGAAGCTGGGACCTAGACTACTTGTTGAAGAATCCTCAGTCTGTCAGCTCAGAGAAATATCGAGTCAGCCTCTGCTTGAACCCAGGACTTCCTTAAAACAGCCCATTCCACTTGGACGTAGTAATAATTATAAAATTGTTTCCCCTAACACAAAGCCTAATTTTTTTCTCTCTCTAATTTCTCCCCACCTTCTGCTAGTTGCAATTCTACCCATCCCTTTGAGGGGATGTAGGTCCTCTGCCTCCCAGAATCAGAGGATCACAAATCCATTGGTAGAAGGGATGTCAAAGTTTATTGAGTTTATGATGGGGAAACTGATGCTTAGGGAAATTCATTGACTTGGCCAAGGTCACACAGGGATTATCAGAAGAAGTATTTGAAGCCAGACCCATTGTATCCAGTGTATCTCTTCACTGCACACCCGGGTGCTCTAGCCTTCTGGGCCAGGTGCTGTGCTTGGTAGTAGAACCATAGAAAGGCAAACAAAATCTGTCCTTGTGCTTGGAGGAAGCACAAAGTGAACGGACATAGCAAAGTCAACATAAAAAAAAAAAAGTGAGAGGAGACATCCCCGGTGTGTTTGATATGTGACTGAGAGAACTGCCAAGAGTGTCACCAGAATGAGGGGTGACAGCTATCCCCCCATCCCCATCCCCATCCCCATCCCAGAGGCTCCAGGGAATGGAGAAAGTGTCCCAAAAGTCTTAGGGCTGTATAAAATCCTAAACCTCTGAAACACCTTGTCTTAAGCTCCAGAGGAAGATTTTCAGGGTGTTGATCCTCCAGGAGAGACAATTGGATTTAAGAATCAAGAAGACCTGAATTCAGTTGTAATCTCTGATACTTATTAGCTGTGAGTTCCCGGGCAAAAGACTTCCTCTCTGGTCTCTCCGTTTCCTCTTTGGTAGCATAAGGGGGTTGGGTTAAATGGCCTCCCTGGGAAGGCGTCTAAGTCTTTGATGCTCTGGGAGGAGTGGGGGGAGAAGGCAGCACTAGGTTGGGGTCTGTACTAATGAAGGAGGTCCCCCCACTGATCTCTCAGGTCTATTGCCCTTGCTGGTCACGCTCCAGTGATTTATGTTCTCTCACAGGATGTGACAGGCTTCTGTTTTGTTTTCAGGCCCCTCTATCTTGCTCCACATCTCCATCTTCCCACCCCACAAACCGCTACACCGCCCTGTGCAAGCATTAACAAGGCCCAGGGGCCTCTCGTGCCTGGGACAGAGCGTCAGTCACTCAGTTACTCACTGTACTTGGCACAAGTAAAATCCGACAAGCCGTGAGCCAAGACGGCTCCCCAAACAACCGTTTCTCAGAGGAAGGAACAAGTCTAGGAAATGCTTTCCAAATGAGGCCCTTGCATGTGGGGGAGAGGATGCCAGCATACCTGGAGGGCCCCTGCACATTTACCTGCATGGGCCTTGGGGTCTGGGAGGCTTTCAGCCGATCAGGGGGCTGCCAGTCACCCGAATCGGGCTTTGTTCTTTGTGCCTTGGTGCCCTGGGCCGTGCCAGAGGGCCATGGCATCAAGGAGCGAGCCCTCCGCTCCCTGACATTTCAAGGAAACATCCTTGCGTGCCAGGACCTCAGTGCCTCAATCGTGTCCCCGAGTGGAAAATTAGATCCCGTTATGAAAATTCTTGTGCCATCGGATCCCTAGATGAGGGAAACCAAATAAACAAACAACGCGCCACGCAAATGCGGTCAGCTCAGACTCCAGACCAGGCGCTCTGAGCCATGGGGACAAAGACAGAGAATTCCCCTGCTTGCCATCCCAAGGAAGGACGTGGCCCAGCAAAGCCCTTTAGACTAAACAATGGCTTCCCTCCCGGCCGAACGGAACAAAACCCCGTCCTGGGAGGAGAGAGCCTGTTGAGAACCCTTGTGCTGGAGCGGCTAAGTGACTGCTTCTATTGTCTCCTCCGCAGGATGGAGAGATGTGGTCCTCCGTGAATTGCACCATCTGTGCTTGTGTGAAAGGCAAGACCGAATGTCAGAAGAAGCAATGCATTCCCATCAGCAGCTGCCCACACGTAAGTGGCAAAGGCCCGGACTTGACTTTCATTTTTGTCTCTGGCAAAGGCGGAATCCCATGGGGAGCATTGAGCTTCGAGCCTGGGACCAGAAAGAGTTCCAAGTGCTAGAAAACAGAACAGTGTGACAAGGGGGTCAGGAAAGAGCTCTGGAGCTGGGGTTAAACCTCGACTCTACAATTTATTAGCTGTGTGATTGAAGACAACCTCTCTGGGTTTGGTTGACTCATGTCTAAAGTGATGGGGCTAGTCTAAATGGCCATTTAGGGTCTTTCCTGCACTAAATCCCTTTCAAATGTTCTAACAGCCTCTCAGGACTCCAGATACCTCATCCAACCTCCAAAAACTACTAGCGCATTTGCATTTGATGTACCCTCTACACATATATTACCTAGTTATTAACATGTTGTCTCCACCACTAGAATGTATGCTCCCTGAGGGCAGGATCTACTTAAAAAATTCCTAATCACTTAGCACAATTGCTGGCAGATGGTAAGCATTCAATAACTGCTAACTGACTGACTGAGTGACCAAGATCCAAAGTTCTGCACTTGCCCCAATTTGGGATTTGTTTTTAAGTTTCCTCGGTCATTTATCTGAAATGGGCATCCCTCCCCCCCCCCATTTCCAGCCCATTAACTTCTTGGATTGTTATTCTTCTACATTATCTCCTTTGTTTTCCATTATTTTTTCTTTCTCTATTTTCTTCTCTTCTTGATCCCGATCATTCCTTTTTTCCATCATTCACTCCAGTTCCCCAGTAGTTCCCCTTCTTTCTCCGACCCTCTCCCAGATTTCCCCCTCCCTCTTCCTACTCCTTCTCCAGGCCTTCAATGTCCATCCAAGTTAAAACAGAATTCTCATGAAGTCTTTTCTTTCTCTGATACTCATCATCCTGTTATAACTGGGCAGATCATAAAATAAGCTTTATCTTTTTAAAAGTATAAGTTTTGTGGAATTAAGCTTATGGAATAAGAAACTTTTTCAGGCTGAGGGAAAAGATTCAACTTATCAACCTCTGGCAAATTAAGACACACACACACACACACACACACACACACACACACACACACACACACGGGATGTTAGAATATGTCCTCCCTTCCCAGTTATAGACAGCTTTTAATTTTATTCACATCTGTTATTATTGCAAACAAAACCCTTGCTGTTTTCCTTGAGTGCCAAGCAAGGCAAAAACTACAACAGCTGTTTCTGTTGCACAACTGAATGAAGCCTGGAAGTAGGGGGGTGGGGGTGGGGAGGGAGAGAGTAAAACCCTAATTAGTCTTGCTCTAAAAAACCTCAGACGTAAAACCGAAAACCTCACATAAAAGGAGAGGGGGAAAAAGGGAGAGACAATAAATAGACTCCAACATGCTTTGCTTATAAATATTCATTGGGAAGAATGGGATCACATCATTTACGCCAGTCCTCGGGGAACCCTGGCTGCTAATGAACCCATGCCGCACATGGTAGCAATAATGGGCTTCCTTATTCGACAAGACAAAAACAGGATGCCGTGCCAACCTGGGGGCTCGGGCAAGCGGCCCCGGCGGGCTGGCGGAGAGCTGCCAAGTCCCCTGGAAACCCTGCCACATGGAGAAGGGTCCCTTCTCTGGGCTCCTAGGGAGAGCGGAGCCTCCAAGCCCACAGATGAGGCTGTCTTTCTCGACGTCCTCAACTCCCCATTTAGCTGACGCGATGGGTCAATGGCCCCAGATGAGACCCCCTAAAAGGAGGCACTGGCCCCCTCCATTCCCTTACCCTGTTGGTCTCTGAATACCTTCTCGGAGGCCAGGGTTCTTTGGCCCAGATCCTGAAGTCCTTTTGGCCCTCAATGCTCCTCCCTCAGGGACAAAGTTTGGGGAGGAATAGCTAATTCAGCCACGATTCTGAATCTCTAATACTTGTCCTCCTTTTCCATCTTCTTCGCTTTTCAGCTTGACAGTTAATGGGATATTCACACAAAGACCTGGCCCATCTCCCACCTTCTAAGTAAATAGAAGGCTCGGTGTTCCTGATTGAGCCTGTGTGTGTGTGTGTGTGTGTGTGTGTGTGTGTGTGTGTGTGTGTGTGAATGTATATAAGCCTTGTTGGGTGGGGAGAGATGATGGAGAATACACTAGAGTAGTTTAGTCAACAAGCATTAAGTTCTAATTTTTTTTTATTAATTATTAAGTCCTAATTTGTGCCTAGACAGGAAGAAAAATGAACACCTCTCCCCTCAGAGCTTGCAGTTTTTGTTCTCTCTTCATTATGATCAGGATATTATGGTGAAAGTTGATATTTTCCAGTTAAAAAATGGACCTGGCCTCCATTCTGCCTGTGTAGACTTGGGAAAATCATTTCACTTCATTAGGTCTGTTCCTTCTCTGCATTTCGGCTTTGCCGCCCGTAAAGGGAAGGTGTTAGGCTCAAAGATCTCCAAAGACCCTTCTAAGTCTCAATCTATGGTTCTGTGATCCCCCAAACCCCTTCCGGCTTCTAGTCTATGAGGGGAATCTTCCAGAAGTAGAGAAACTGAGCCCCGCTTTTCAGACACACGACTCTTGCCCATTAGCCTTGTGGCCGTCTCTGCTCATGGTAGCCACGGCAGTCCTCCTGAGCAGAGCTGCCCAGAATGCCTTCTCCGTGACTACTAGGTCCACAGCTGGGTGGAATGTGGGCTCCGGGCCAGAAAAGAGTCACAGGAGCCCAAAACATCTCCCGGGAGAGGATGGACCGTTTCCTACAGCTCCTGCTGATGAAAGTAGACTCTTTGGCCAGCAGAAATATATATATTTTTGTTGCATTTGGTAAGAGGGCTGATATCAGTAACGTATGTCTCCCCAACCCTCAGGTCCTGACCAAGTTTGTGTGTTACAGCATGATCTTTTAAATAGGAAGAGAAGAAGCATTTATATAGCACCTACTATGTGCCTGTTACTGTGCTAAATGCTTTACAAATATTATATCACTTGAACCTCACAACCATCCTGGAAAGGAGGGGTTATTATTATTATTATTATTATTATTATCCTCATCTTATAAATGAGAAATCTGAGGCAAACAGGGTAAAATGACTTTCCCAGGATCACACAGTTACTAAATGGATGAGGCTGAATTTGAACTCAGGTCTTCTTAGCTCCAGATTGTGTCACCTTGGTGTCTTGGTAGGAGTAAACCATGAGCTTAAATCTTATGCTCTATAGAAGATTCCTGATTCATACCTTCCCCACCTCCCTTGCCCTCTGAAATGACCTTCCTTCTGTTCTATATATGAATATGCTTTGTTATTTACCCATGCCTACCCCAATTAGACTATAAGATTCTTGGGGGCAGCAACTTTTTGCCTTTCTTTATATCCTCCTCCAGGTACATAGTAGGCCCTAAATCATTGTTTGTTGATTGACTGACTGACAGACACCAAACACCCTCACTCTGCATTGTTTGAACCTTGAGAAATAAATGATCATTCAGAGAAGGATAGTCTTAGAAAGGGTGACATGGAATCACTGGCCTCCAGATAGGCACTCTGTGATGGTGTTTCTACTTCTAGTAATACAGCTTTGATAGAGAACTATGGATCTTAGTTCTTTAAAGATCATCCATCCATTTCACAGATGGGGAAACTGAGGCAGAGGTTTGTCCAAGGTCACTGCAGTAGTTAGGAGGAATTTGAACCTAATTCTTTTGACTACATATCTGGCAACTGCTTTGTTATTGCATGCTATGCCTGGACTAGTGATTTACCCACAAACCTTGGCTTCTAATCTGACAAAATTTTGAGGTTCTTAAATGAACTCAAGACCACATCCCCTCCATTACCCACACAAATCCCTCCCTTAGGAATTAGACACTTTAGCACAAGGACTGGCTTCTTATAGATGAAGAACCAAAGGGCAGAGAAAAAACTTGGATCCACTGATCCAGGGAACAGAGAATTCCAGCCAGGACTTGACTCAATTGAACAAATATTTATTAAGCCACTATTACATGGCAGATGCTGTGCAAGGTGATGGGAATATGGAAAACGGGACCAGTTCTGCCCTTAGGGAGCTTGCATTCTCTTGGTGAGGGTAGGGAAACAGCCCATAGCTGGACAAGGAAACACAAGACATACACATGGGGCTAGAAGGGCCTTAGGAAAGACTCTTGGAAGAACTGGTGACTTGAACTGCTCGTTGGAGGAAGTGAGGGATTCCAAGAGGCAAAGGTGAGAAGAGAGAATATAGACAAAGGGAATGGATGTGGAGTAGGAAGCGTCAGCATGTCATGTAGGGGAATAGTTAGTGGTCCAGGAGGCCTAGAACATTGAGTGTGTGGCCAATGAATTATTTTAAATAAGCTGGGGAGCATAGATTAAAGCTAAATCCCAAACAGACCAGTTTGTCTCATATCCTGCAGGCAGTAGGGAGTCTCTGAGACACTTTGAATAGGAGAGGGACATGGTTGTATTTGTGCTTATGGATTTCAACCTGACAACTAAATGAGGGTTGTATTAGAGAAGAGAAAGATTTGAGGTAAATTGGGAGGCTATTGTGATGGTCCCCGAAAGGTAATGAGAACTTAAGTTTAGATGGTAGCTCTGTGAGTAGAGACACAGGGACAGATGGGAGAGGAGTTGTGGAGGGAGATTGATAAGACTTGACAATTGATTGGAAACTTTAGATGAAGGAGAGGGAAAAGTTAAAGATAAATCGGAGGTTGAGAACCTTGGTACCTAACAGGATGATGGTACCTTTGGTAGTTATAGACAAATTGGGGGAGGAGTTAACAGACTCCTCATTAAATCTGAGATGCTGATGGGTTGTCCAGGTGACATTCATCATATAGTTGGAGTATAAGAAAGGGGTGAGGGATTGAAATGTAGACTTGGGAGCCATCTTTGTAGAGAGGATGAAAGAACCAACAAGAGCTAAGCAGATGAAAAGACCCACCGAGGAAATGTGGAGGGAAGAAGACAGGGTTATTGGATGGTCACCCAATCTCTAATATTTAGCTTGGTAGAGACTGCCTAGCTTTGCCACAAAAGACCCTCAATAACATGTTAGAATCATCATCCAGAAATGGAATTCAAATACTTTCTGAATTCAATTGTAGAGGTCACCAGGGAAAAGGGAAGTGGAGGACTGGAGAGAGGGCCCGTTCTGAAGTCAGAACATTATGGTTTTGAGTCTTGCCACTGACACGTGTGGGATTGATGATCCTGGACCAGTCATGTGCTTTGGGCAACTTTCTAATGCTCAAGTCCCAGTGGCTGAGGTGCGTGAAGGAGGAAATACCAGGAAATAGTATGACTTGGAAAGGACTTTGTAGACTCTCTGGACCTACTTTTTCTTTTCCTAGATGTGAACACTGAGATCCGAGAGGTAAGTGTCCAAAGTCACAGGGACAATAAATGTCAGAGGCAGGATTGGAGCCAGGTGTTCTGTCGGCATAGTTAAGGCTCTTTAAAAAACATCAGTAAATAAGCCCTTTTTATATTGGTCAGCCTGGATTGTCATCGCCAATAATCTCAGAAATTGTAAACTGTTAAACCATGTGTATTAAGGTTTAACAGTTTACAATTTCCAGTATTTTTTCTCTCTGGACAATATAACTAGAACAATTTGGTGGTTCTATGGTGCGAGACTTAGAGTGAGGGAGACATCAGTTCAAATCAGACACTAACTAGTTGTGTGACTCTGGGCAAACCACTTTGTGTCTGTTTGCTCACAGAGTTATTGTGACCATCAGAAGAAACAATCATGGTAAAGCATTGAGCATAGTGTCCAGCACATGGGAAATGCTACATAAATGTTAATTATAATTATTAATATAAAAGCCAAATGCACAAATAAGGTGCTTGTCATTTGCATTCATCAGAAGCAAAAGTTCAGGGAACAAGCCGTTCTTAAGCAATACATCAGATCTAGATATAATAGTTACATTTCATTAACCAAGTGAATGAATTTAATCTCAAAACATATCACATAAGTCATTTAAACTAAGACAAAAAAATTCAAATATTAAAAATGAGGAAAAAGAGGACTCAGATGAATCATGGGATGGATTCATTCATGATGTGCTTATATTTCCTCTTGTAGCTAGAATAAAAAGCCCCTAAAAGAAAATGTTGAACTGAAGAAAAAGGAAAAAAAAAGCACTATTTTCTTCCTGAATAGAATTCATTCAGAATATACTGGAAACCATGTTCACTCTCCAGTGTCACTGTTTCACCTTTTGGTGCTTCTAGGAAACTGAAGAGCAGCTTGTCATCTTAAAGAAATTGTGCTTAGTAGATAGCTTTTCATGATTGTGCTGCTTAGAATAATATCTCCATCTTTGTTTTTCATTGAGAAAAGGCAGGAAACTACTGTTGAGGCAAAAAAAGCACTGCGCCAAGTGCAGATGGTAACTGGCATCTTGAAGACTTGGATTCTAATGCTGCCTCAGATGACAGCCCTTAATTTTATAATCTGAGCAAGTAACTTAAAACTTTTGAGCCTTAGTTTCCCTGTCTATAAAATGGAGATTTTTATACTCACCTCCCATGATTGTGAAGATCAATTAAAATAATGCATGAAAAACATTTTGCGAATTCTAAAATGTTATAGACATGTTAACTCTTAGAAAAATAATCTGTTCATTAAAATGAATGTGTTTTTTTTCTTCCTCATTAGGGTAAAATTCTGAATAGGAAAGGATGCTGTCCTATTTGCACTGAAAGTGAGTAAGTTCTTTCCTTTTTACCAAAAAGTTATATTTTTACAATTCTTATTTCAATCTGGGGATGTCTATAGGGCAGGATTTTGGCAGGGGTGGGGGAAAAGGTTTCCTGTTCCACCAGGTCGGTTTATATCATCTGTTTTATGTATGTTCTGTTGCTTTGAGGAATACAATCCAGCCATCCCACTTCCCCACAATGAGTGACAGTCAATTTGTTGTTTCCCCTCCCCAAGCAGTACAATTAAGCCAGATGAATGGCAACATCTCTGTAGGAGGTGCTGGAGAGAGTTTCCCTGATGAGGTTTTAACAGGACTAGATCATTTGAGTGTCCATTAGAAGTGTTAATGACATTTGCAGTCGAGTAAGCTAAGATAATGATACCTAGTGAAACTCGACTTCATGAATAATCCAGAAGGGAAATATATTTTTCCTAGCCTTGTAAAGTCTGACAGCTGCAGTCCCTCCCTCCCTCCTTGCCTTTCCACTAAAGTCTGAAGTTTTGCCTTTGCCAAAGGCAAAAGCCTGTACTGATAGGAAAGGGATCATTGATGTGACAGCTTCTATCTTCCCATAGGTGTAACTGAGTGTCTAAAAATGCCCTATTCACCTTAAGCACCTGTGGGTCTGATTTGTACCCTGGACTTCCCAATATTGCTTCCCGCCACTATGCTCAGAGACCTCTAGGTTTTATAGAAATACGTCTCTTTTGTGGGTAAATCTATCTGGTGGTAAATAGAGAGAGCAACTCCATCCATATGTAGTCTGGGATTGAATATCTCCATGAGGTGTCAGTATCCTTTGAAAATGGGGATGTCACTTATACAGATGTTACACTAACCTTCTTTTAGGTGCTTAATAGATAGCTTTTCATGATTGTGCTGCTTAGAAAAAATATCCCCAGCTTTGTTTTAGGATAAAAAGATAAAAACACTCCCCCCCCAAATATAACAAAACATGGCAAGGCCTCTTGGAAGGCATTCAGATTTTTGGAACTTGCCTTTAATGGTAATTTAAAGCCAAAAGTGCTGGTTTTCACTGGAGCAGAGAGTTGTTTATTAACTTTATCGAATATTAAACCTCATCCTCCTAACGATTTTGAATCTCACTATTTAGCTCTTCTCATGAATGGAGGCTTCTGGACCATATATGTGGGCAATGGGCTGAGTTTTATGTATGGCTATATTCCCCGTCCCACTACCAAACCTGGGATTTTATTGGTTTAGGAAATTTTCAGCAAAGACACCTTCTAGCACTTTAGATTGACAGTGGTTTATAATGCCAGAAATTTGCCTTGGGAATATTAAAAGACCTTACCCAGAATCCTAGAGTTGATGTATTGAAACCTGAAGCAAGGACTTCATGATCTGGAGACTGGTTCTCTTTCTTTGGTTTCAGAGATGGTTATATATATTTCTTTCCTTTTAGATTTATGCACATGCATTCAAGCAATTTAAATATTAGACCAAATGAGAGAAAATTTCTCCTGAATTAATGAACACTTTTAAAACTACTTTTTAAACTTTTTAAAACACTTTTTAAAACGTAGCACATTTATACATATTCACATATACGTGGACTGAGGGACATTTGACCTCTAGTTTCTTTTGTAAAAATTATGTTGAGATATTTTGTTTTTATATCATCTGCATTTCCCAATATATCCCTTCCTCTACCCTTCCCTGGAAACCATCTCTTATAATAAAGGAGGAAAACGTTCAGCAAAATTAATCTAATATTGTACATGTAATGTAGTACAATGTCCTACTGAATGACGACCTGAACGAAAAGAACAGTTTTCTTCTCATATCTCTTTTTTGGGGCTGGCTTGTGATTTCACTGGTGGACAGAAACCTCTCTCTCCTGATGCTTATGACTCTTTCTTTGAAGCTTAAGAGAGTTGTCTGGGGACCATGAGAAATAAATTGTTGTTCAGTTTTTTGTCATGTCCAAACTTTTGTGACGTGGCTTTTTTTTTAAAGTTTTTTATTTTCAAAATATATACATGGATAATTTCCAACATTCATCCATACAAAATCCTGTGTTCTAATTTTTCCCTACCTTCCCCCACTCCCTCCCCAGTTGGCAAGTGATCCAATATATGTTAAATATGTGCAGTTCCTCTATACATGCTATCATGCTACGCAAGAGAAATCAGAACAAAAAGGAAAAAAAAATGAGAAAGAAAACAAAATGCATTGCTTTTTCTGCATTTGTGGTTTGCTTGGCAAAAAGAATACATCTCCAGCTCATTTTACAGATGGGGAAACTGAGGCAAAAGGGTTAAGTGGCTTGTCCAGGGTCACATGGCTAGAAAATGTCTGAGGCTGGGTTTGAACTCAGAAAGATGAGTCTTCTTGGTTCCAAGACCTGTACTTTTATCTACTGTGCCACCTAATTGCCCATAGTAAGAAGTGAAATTGATAACTGTTGTCAGGTACATTCAATAACTCAAACAAGTTTTTGCAAAATGTTAAATTGCCTCATTCTGGGCCTGAATCAAGGAATCAATTGATTTCAGTGAGGTTATCATTTAGTGGTTCTGTCTTTCATTACTTCTGTGACTTTGGGCAAGTCAATTAATTCCTCTGGGTCTCAAGTTAGTTCCTTTTGGTCTTCTCAGTAAGGTGTCAATTGGACTTGGGTGACTTATCTGGGTCCTCCCAGCTTTAAATTTGGGGTCCAGTTTTTCTGTTGTAGTTGGAAGTTTTGGGTTGAACCTTGTCTTTGTGAGATTGAGTCATGAATAGAACAGCTTCCTGTTTCACGTATTAAGTAATGAGTGAAATAAGGCAAGATTCTGAGTGTGATGATTCCGCATGGCTATTTGGTGCGTTAGAATCTTCCCCCATTGCATCTTAGGCAGGTGACCTGGTGGATGAGTGGACAAGTCAAAGAATGGAGGGCCTTTCTCACAATGTGGGCATTTTGTTAAGTTAGGACATTATAAGAAGTTTTATGTGAGGCAGCATGGAGCAGTGACCAGAGGGAGGTCCTGTAGCCAAGAAAAGAAAATGGGTTCAAGTGCTGCCTTCATCACTTTCTAGCTATGTGATCATTAGCAAGTCTCTTAATTTCTCTGTGCCTCAGGTAATTCTCAGTCTCTAAAGTACAGATGAATTGGTGATTTGCATTGGTGGAGATATTTTCCACACTAGGAGTTCCCCAACCCAAGGAAAGCACTGCTCTGGATCCCCCTTCCTCCCAATTAATTTCACCTCAAGCCTGTGATTAAGAAAGGATAAAGGCTAAGGATTATGATATTAAATGATGTCCTTGATGATCTTGCAAGGAAATTTGAGAATTTAGGTAACTAGTTGGCATAGTATTTAGATTACTAGACTTAGTCCAGTCACTTCACTTTTGTCTGCCTCAGTTTCCTCATCTCTAAAATGGAGATAATAATATCTCCTACCTGCTGGGGTTATTGGGAAGATCAAATCAAATATTTGTAAAGTGGCTATTCTTATTCCGATCTCTGCCTCCATACTGGACAATAACTCAATCAGTGAAGATGCATGATTGTTGCTCCTATTTGTCATCATCTCAACAGATCGTAGAAGCATAGATAATAAATGAGATAATGTTTGTAAAATGCCATTGCAAACAATATAACAATAATAATGGTAATAATAATTGTTGCTATTACTATTCTCATCAACATTATTACTACTATTACTTATTATTATCTAGAGTGGAAGGGATCTTAGAGGTAATCTAGTTCAATCTCCTTATTTTATTAATGAAGTAATTAAGGTCAAGAAGGTGAAATAACTTCCTGAAGCTCATACAGAGAACGAGTACCAAGGGTTCATGAGATCCGGAGTCCAGCATATCTTCCATTGTGCCTTTCCTGCCTCCCTAGTGTCTGACTCGTTCTGACTGCCAATTGCCGGTCTTAATTATCTTCTGTAATCAAAGCCATTATCAAGTATTTTAAGATGCTCCAGATAATTGTAGCAGTTCCAAGCGATCAGTTGTGAGGCAGTTTCTTTTTATTTTAAACCTAATTTTGCTTTTTTACAACTTTTACTATTGGTTCTAATTTTCCTCCAGACCATCATTAAAGCAAATAGTTTCCCATTTTTGCATGATGGTCCCTTTAATATTTGAAGATGACTATCATGTCAATTCCCCTTCCCTTCTCCATGTTACATTATAAATCACTCGAGTGTCTTAGTCATATGGAGAACAGTTAGTGCAATCAGAAGCCAGATAGGTCAGAAAATAGTATCTTCCAGTCCCTGTCACAATGACCTTGGCCACACTGTCTCTACTTCCCATGTCCTTCCATCATTTCTTCCCTAACTCTCCCAGCCAAATGATAGCTCCTATTGGAAGGAGAGAAGGTGGCCAAGCAGGGGGTGGTACAAAGTGACTTCAGGAGTAAGACGTCCTAATAATTTGAGAGCATTAGAAAAGGTGACTCTGATCTGAGTCAGATTCCTGATATCCCGGGCGTTTTGCCGCCTTCTGCTAAGTTAGCTGTTGGCTCTCAAGGAGTTCACAGTCACAGTGCTGGTAGAAAGTGCCCTCAATAAACAGGATCATGGTGGAGAGAATTTTTTTCTTGGAATCAGCCCCAATGGAATCATGACACCTTTGCCATTCTCCTCACCTCCACTCCCTTTTTTCTTTCCCAAATGCAAGTAAATAAATTTGTACTGGAATAGTTTCTTCCATGTTGTCTTTTTAAAATTGTTATTTCAATCATAGGAGGGACTGTGATTTCACTGGCGTAGGGAATTTCAGTATCAATGCACATTGGTACCTGTTCTGCTCCTAAGAGAGGTTCAATGATGTGTTCAGAGTCCCATCTAAAGGAGGGACTTGAATCCTGGTCTTCTTAACTAGGAGTACATCTCTCTCTTCACCATAGCTTGAGAAAATGCTTCTGTAGGAACATGCTGTCTCCAAGGGATACAGTTGTACCTGGGAACCTCCCACTCCGGCTAAGCCATGTCACATGGCAAGGAGCCGAGGGCCTTTCCGAGCCAAGGAAGGCACTCACCTGTTGTACCTGCAACTGTTTAATCTCATTTATGTTACTTTGCTACATATTCTGGGATAGCTGAAAAACCCAGCTGATCAGGAAACCTGAACCCAAGCAAATTGGTGACTGTCAAGAACCCTTCTTTCTCAGATCCCATTCCAAAAAGAAAATTACCTAGCCTCTTCCTATAATATGAAAATGGGTGGGTCCCTTCACTATGAGGGATAATTGATGGGCAGAACCATTGATATTCTAGAAGTATCAGGAGAGAGGGGGAAATGTCCCAGCTCATTGGTTAGACTTCCTTTGACAAATTTATGGAAGCATCTTACCTGATGGGAAGTTAGCACAGTGTCAGCACATGGTAGCTACTTAATATCGTATGGACTGTCTTGGTGGAAATAGTGGAACACAATCTTGAGCTGGAAGGAAACTTGGAGACTATCTCATTTTACAGAAGAGGAAGCTGATGGCAAAGATATGAAATGACTTAGCTAAGCTCATATAAGTCAAGGCAGAGGCAGGATTTAAATCTGTGTCCTCCTGCTCCAGAATAAGGTCTTTAGCTACTGGAGTCCCCACATCAATGGGATTACATGATGTCTACTTGTGTGTTTCAGTGCTTGAGGGATAGAACTGACTGTTGCAGCAAATGTAGGGGCATTTAGTATCTGCCCACTGTAGAGTAGGTTCTTATTGGATGTTTGTTGGCTTGCTTGATTGGCTAAATTAACCTATACTAGCCAGTGGTTGACATAGGTTGACCTAGATGCGCCAATAACTGCATTTCGAGGTTTGGCTGATTTGAATGCTAGAAACCAAAAGGAAACTGAGTCTCCAGCATTATCCTGAACAAATATGACAAACTAAGCCTATCTATGAACAGCTAAAGGGAACCATATGCATTGAGTGCTGGACATGGAGTCAGGAAGACCTGAATTAAAATCTGGGTCTCAGAAACATAAATTGGGAAAGTCACTTAACCTTTTTTTTGAATATGTTTCCTCCTTTATAAAAATGAGGATAATAAGAACACCTGCCTCCCAAGATTGTTGTGAGGATCAAGTGCTATACTGTTTGTAAAAGTGATTAGCACAGTGCCTGACACCCAGCAAACATTTAATAAATGCATGTTTTGTTCTTCCCCATTCATGTTGAGAGGAGCTCTTAAGTAAATAAAAGTAAATAAAGCAAAGAATTTGGTGACCAAGTCTGCTCTGTCAAGTCATACACCTGGCAGGACCTAGAGACAGATGGGACATCTGAGGTCACAAGAGAAAATATGAGACAGTGCAAAGCTAATAATAATAATAACAACTAACATTCCTATAACATGTCAAGGTTTGCAGAAATCTGTTTAGCTTTTATCTCATTTGATCTTCACAAAGGGTGGGATAGATGTTGTTACCACTTTATTTTACAAATGAGGAAACTGAGGCAGACAGAGGTTAAAGTATCTTGCCCAGGGGCACACAGCTAGTAGATATCTGAAAGTAGGATTTGAACTGAGGTCTTAACTCCAGCATGCTGCTATACCACTTAGTGACCAGAATGAGAGATATCGAGTCAAGGAACTGGGTTCAAATCACAGCTCCATCACTTGGTATCTGCATGACATGTCGAAGAACACCAAGTAATGGATAAGTGCTAGGAATACAAAATTAGAAAAAAAAAAGGAAAAAAGTGGATCCTTTATTCTTCAGGAGGGATCTAATAGCATTTGGTGTGAGTTGGTATAACTTGGTGTGACTTGGTGTAAGAGTGAATGGGAAGGTCTCGGGGGTAGAATCAGATGACCAGCACCCTCCTCTGAAGTCCAATGCACTGACCCCAGGCCCAAGGCTCACCTGCTACTGTTCCTCCCCATCTCTCAGTCAGGGTTGGTTTTGGCAGCATTCTAGTGGAGCCCCATGGTGGAAGCACAACATTTTCTCTAATTAAACAGTGACTTTAGGGCTGGGAAATAAAGAATTGTTTTATTTATCATGGTGTGAGTACACCATGAAACAGGGACTTCTGTGCCAGATTTGTAGAAAAATCTTGAATGACGGAGTCCACAAATATTCAGTATGATACTGAGATAACTTATCTCTGAAACCACAAAGAGTTGTGTTGAATAAGGCTAATAGAGTTGACTTTAAGCCATAAAAGCAAGGAAAATTAAAACTTGAGCTACGAATCTTTGCTGTAGAAGGACTTTAGTCATACAAACCTGGAAGTGGGAGGCTAATTAGAATTTGCAGTTTTATCCAAGTGCCTTCTGTTTTGTTGACTGCTAGCTTGTTTGCCTTTGCAATGATCAACAAGATGGTTACTGGAAAGTCTTTCTTCAAGTCATCAAACAATTCACCAGTCATTTATTTAGCACCTACTATGTGCAAGGAAAGGCAGTGTATTATGGGAAGGGCCTAGGTGAATTGTCTGAATTAATAATCTGCCTCTGATTATGTGTTCTCCATAATCCTTTAATGTGTCTGAACCCCAAGAAACTGCCCTAGGATTTGTTTGCCAAGTCCTAGTGACCTGTATTTCTCCACTCTGTAATGTGCAAAGACCTGTGGTTACAATGACCCAGTAACTTATATTTTCCTGAGCATATTGAGTAAAAACAGATAAACAATTTGGAAATTTAAGTTAAATGAAATGGGATTTTAATGCTGTAGAAATTCAGAAAAAAATTTAAATGGAGTCAACTATATGATGTGAAAAACCACCCAGCTCCTTAATCTTCATGAAAAATTGTTTCTGGAAGACTTTTAGAAAATGATTGGTAGTAGAGACTAGCAGAGAAGACCATAGACTTTTTCTCCTTGGCTCCCCAGAGTAGAACCAGAAGCTATGGGTGGATATTGTAGTGAAATAGTTTAGGTTTAAAGTAAAAGAAAAAAAGCATTAAATAATTAAAATTATCCCAAAATAGATAGGACTGCCTCTGAAAGTAATGAATGACTTCTGGATGTTTCAGAAAGACAGATTTAAACAAGATGTTGGACAGCTCCTCAGCAGTGGTAACTTACCTGGATGTGAATGAGTTGTCTGGGGAGGTAGGGAACTCCCCCAATGGAAGTCTTGAAGTGGAAGCTGATTGACCACTTGAGGAGATGGGGTAGAAGGAAGGGTATGATTTTTAGAGATGGTTTCTGGGAACAATTCCAACTCTGAAATTCTGTTTCTGTATTTCTTCAAGGCTTTTTTGTGACTATATCACCAAAATCTACTGAATAATATAGCATTATATTTGAATAAAGACCAAATATAACTTTTAAATTAAAAAAATAATTTTGTTGTCATTTTGGGAAATATTTTTAATGCTCCCCCTTCAACAACAAATCCTCCTTTACAAAGGAGTTTACAAACAAAATGTTTACAAACATTGAAACAATGAAACAAACGATGAAAAACAATGAAGTAAAACTCTGATACAGTGTATGTGACATTCTGTTTCCGTATTTCCCCACCTCCTTATCCTGAAGAAGTAGGTCTGGAGATTAAATTAAATAGATTTAAGAGGTGAAGGACCAATTTTCTCTTTTGCTCTAGGACAGTTAATTACAGAAGCCAACTCTTCTACAATACAATTATGTGAAATTCCGGAGATTTTGACTCTAATCAATCTGTATCTCTTCTTATCATTCTAGATTTAATTTATTCAACAGTCATTTCTTTTTTTGTGGGTGTGATTTGGTTAATTTTATTGGAGGAAGGGTCTGCCTTTATAGAGCTTACAGTTGCATTGTGAATTATGATAGGTTGACACAATACAGCCTATCTGTACTATCTGACACTGCAGACAAGTTAAAAAAAAGTCATATATTTACAGAGATACATGTAGACATGACGATATTAGAAACCTTACAACCGGGTAGCTGATAGGCTATAGTTTTTTGATTGAAGAGATAAAGGAAGGATACTGTGATTGTCTCCACCTGAGATCAACAGTGAGAACTGGTCAGGTAACTATTTTCTTTCCTTCTACTCTACACTTGAAATCAAAGAAACTTTTAGTTGAAATAGATTGTAGAGAGCATCCTGAGATAAGGGTAGAATATGGAGATAGGGATGGAGGAGAAAGGGGTGAAAATCAATAAGGAGGGAAAGAACAGTCATTTTAACAAGCAGGCAATTTAATGGTACCATATTTTACCATTCGTTTCAAAGGAATACATAGAAATTGCTCCCCACTGACAAACGAGGTGTTTTTGTGTCTTGTCCTAGCTTTAAAATATTTAGCCTGATTGGAACTCTTAATTCTTTCAGCCATTTCTAGCTTACTTCAAGTAATCCTGAACAAATTTGGAGTTTAATAAGAATTAGGGTTTGGACGTTTGGAACCAGAGTTTGTTTAAATGAGTATCATGAAAAAAATGACATTGAGAGATATAATATTCACTTTCTATCTTCTTCCTGCTCCTAATTCTCTCCCTCTCTCTTCTTGTTTTACTTTCTTTGTCTCTTTCATTCCCCCCTCCACAGATGTATGGATGAGCATATTTTCTATCCTCAACTTTTCTCTTTTGATCATTATGCTAACGTGAATGTTCTTTTATTTCATTACATATAGCAAGTGTCTAGTTGGCAAGAAAACATTTAAGCATTTGGGGGTAGGGAGACAAGTTCTTCACAATAATGAAGTATAATTTAGTTTAAGCTGCATTTTACCAAGCACTTATTACATGGGCTACAAAAACAAAACCGAAAGCATCCTTGTTATCTCAGAGCTCACATGCTAATGGATGTGAAAGCATTGGCTCTGTCATCTCTACCTAAAATTAGGAAAAATCCTGGTTATCTTCCTCCCCAAGTCCTAAGGCGGAACCATTTGGGAAATACTGAACCCTAACATCTATTCATAATTATCTTCCTGTAAACAATATCTTCATAGACATTTGGTTTTCTGTACTTTTTGGCACGGTCATCATGCATATGATTCTCCCTTTTGGTTAGCTGTTGTAATCATCTTTCATAGGACTTCTCTCAGTTTATGGTCTCTAAATGACTCACTATCCCCTTCCAGTTTCTAAGGACATTTTTATCCCTGCTTCTGGAGGACCTTTGCTGCTCTTACTTTTGACTAAAAGTATTAAGCAAGAATATTAACTGCTACCAGTGTAGATAAAAATATGGCCCTCTGAACTGATTTTTTTTCTATTTGCCAAGTTTTTTGTTTCTACTTTCATGTTATTACCCATTAATGACACTAGCCTAAAAGTAAAAAATATGAGTGTATGATCTATTTTCTTTTTCTTTTAAAAAGAATGCAAATTGTTTGAGTTGGTAAATAAGTCAGATATTTTTATGCAATATATTCATGAACAAAAATCATATCACAAAACTAGTAAGCCAATAATTAAGGTATTTATATTTATTCTTCATTCTTCTTGCATAGAGCACTTGTCACATTACAGTTCAGTCCATATTAGGAGGAATGCTAATTTGCCTTGCTTTTGAGTGGGTATGAGGACTTTGTTAGAAAATACATAAATTTATATACACACCGAGAATAATTTCATTATTTGTTCATCTTGTTATTTGTTCTGATGGATACAAACAAAATGTAAGCAAACATCCACAGAAAGTGTGAAAATTCTATGTTGTGGTCCACACTCAGATCCTGCAGTCCTCTCCCTGGATGTATATAGCTTTCTTCATCGCTGAACAATAGGAACTGGTTTGAATCATCTCATTGCTGAAGAGAACCATGTCCGTAAAAATTGATCATCATATAGTCTTGTTGTTGCCGTGTATAATGATCTCCTGGTTCTGCTCATTTCACTTAGCATCAGTCCATGCAAGTCTCTCCGGGTCTCTCTGAAATCATCTTGTTGAGCCCTCTAAAGTCTTGACAATTGACTAGAACCTAAAGAGACTGTCTCTGGCCAGAAGGCTACAGTTGGATGTCAAAGATTGACTCTGAGTGGCACATAAGGAAATCTATATTTTGGAGATAGGACAGGAAAATTATTCCTTAATTGGGGAAATTATCCCTTACTCTAGTTTCAGTGTCTTTGAGTACTGGATTTAGTAGTCATTTAATAATCCAGTTAGCCCCTTGATTGTTCAAATTCTGCTAAAGAAAACTTTGGGCAAATCTCAAACTCTCTAGGCCACAATTTCCTTATCTACCAAATGATAAGATTGAATTTGATGACCTCAAGGTGTCTTCCAACTCTGTCTATAATCTGTAATAAATATTTAGGAGGAAAGGAGAAATGGAAAACAATATGGGGGGGATTTAGCAAAAAGTACAAGACAGGAACAAAACTGGGAGGGGAATTCTTATCCTATAAGTGCCTTGTTAAAATTCATTGGATTACCTATTCTGAAATCATTATATATATATATACATATGTTATATGTAAGGTAATATATATAATATGTACATATATATTATATACTTAAGGTTATATATACGTATATGAATGAAAACATGGATTTTCTTGGGGAAAATTGTTTATAGATTCAAATAACCCAAATACCTCAGTGTACTCCATCATAGCCTCATAGATTTGATATTGAAAGGAACATGGGAAACCATCTAGTCAAACACCTCATTTTTCAAATGAGGAAACTGAGGCCCAGGTAATGAAGATACTTGCTGAAGATCACTTCTAGGACCATAGTAATTTGGAGCTAGAAGGGGCCATAGAGTCTAAAACTCTCTTCTCTTCATTTTCCAGATGAGGTAGCCGTGTAACAGAGTTAACACTCACTTCTCAGGCCTTCCAAATTCAGTTTTCTTTCCACCATATATCCTCCTTTCTTTCTTTTATTTTTTAAAAGCTCGTTCCAAAAGTGACATCTTTACAAAGAAAACAGATTGTGGCTCAGACTTTAACTTCTCAGATCCCAAATGTGTGCATGTGTATATGTGTATACATACATATATTACTGTATTTGACATATGGTGTAATCCAATGTGATATAACATAAGACAGCATCTCTTTATATAACACATTGGAAATGAAAAACAAACATTTCCTTTCTATCTGTCCAAGCTATCAGTTGGGGGAGGGACAGGTCTCCAAAGGGCGTCTTCCCAACATCTTGACTCTTAACCCTTCACTTAGGTAAAGAAAAATAGACCAGGCCAGGATATCTATGGACAGCTCCCTTTGATTCTTGACTTTGCTGGTACAGAAAACAAATAGCTCTTTTGATTGAGGAGCTCAGATCTTATCATTGTTTAAACTAATTCTTATCTATGATTTCCTCATTAGTCATCCTTTGCTGCCTAGAAAGCCAAGATGAAAGACAGCAGGAGGGAGATAAAGTTTGAGAAATGACAGCTGGCTCCTCTTCTGAACTGTAATAACTGCATACGTTTGTTTGGGGCTCCGTGTGCTATAAAGCACTGACCTCATGCTGACTCTGTGGGGTCCCTTATGTAAGTCATCCTACATTTTACAGATGGGAAAATGGAGGCTCATAGAGTTAGAGTGAGAAGGGACCCTCTGAGTCATGGAAGCAGCCTCCTCCTCTCAGCGAGGGGATGAATGCAGAGAGCCGCCAGATGTCCCACATGGAGCACTCTGCTTAGGGTCTTAGAATTAGAGATGAAAAGAAGCTCAGACCTTTTTCTCTAGGTCAGTCCTCTCTTATTTCAGAGGAGGAAACTGAGACCCAGATCTGTGAAATTACTGGCCCCAAGACACAGTAGTAAGTATCAGAGGCAACATTTGAATACAGGTCCTCTGAATTCTACCCCCACCCCCAGATCTTTCCCTTGAGGCTCTTCCAGGTCAGAGTCAGTGACCATGAACTTAGCAAGTGATCTGGTTTCTAATGGTAAGCTAAAGTTCCTTAAATTTGTGAAAGGTCCAGCCGGTCCTTAACTTAAAATACAATTTTACCATATTGGGAGGGAGGCAGGGGTCAGTTATTGATTGATTTATTTATTTTTAAAGTCTGGGTGTTTGGAGAGAAACTTAATTAGTTCATGGATAGAAGAATTTTCAAAAGAAAAGGGAAGAAGCTTGGAGAAAACCTCAGGAAGCAGCCCTTTCTCTTTGTACTGTTGCAAAAGGCTCACTCATCTGTCAGTCATGTCATTCCAACCTGTGAGCCCCTATCCTTCCGCTACGAACGTGCCCAAATTAGCCCAGTGGAAATAAGGGGGAGGCCCTCTCCTTCAGCCATTTACTTCTTTCTTTTTTCTTCCCTTTTTTTCGTCTTGCCTAGCTAGGCTGGTGGCTTAGGAAGCCGGAGAGATGGGTCAACTCTGTTGATAAACAGATCCTACTTCAGTGTCTATTTCTCCTGCATTTAAGATGGTTGGAAATGTATAAACAAGAGAGGATATTGGGAAACACATCAAAAATATGTCAGCCAAAAAGACCACATACATACACGCACAAACACACACACACACACACACACTCGCATACATACTCACTCACACACACATTCACATACACATACACACACTCGCATACACACTCACTCACACACAAACACACTCGCATACACACTCACACACACATACACACACTCGTATATACACTCACACACACACACACTCGTATACACACTCACACACACAAACACACACACACACTCACATACACATACACACTCACACACATACACACATACATACACACACACACTCACTCACACACACACAAACACACACTCACACACACAAACACACACACACACTCACATACACATACACACTCACACACATACACACATACATACACACACACTCACTCACACACACACAAACACACACTCACACACACACTCACTCACACATACAAACACACAAATACACACATACACACTCTCACACACACACACACTCTCTCTCTCTCTCTCTCTCTCACACACACACACACACTCACTCCCCTTCTGATATCTGACAGGATAGCCCTTGTTTGGAACAGACCATTAAGGACACAGGATCTGAGTTCAGACTGAATTCTGGATTGGAATGAATAATGATTTGTGAGACCCCTTTCAACTCCAATTCTATGATCCTATGATGCTAAGCCACTGAACCTATGTCTGGGCCTTTGTTTCCCCATCTGTAAATTGAGGTTGATGAGCCAGGTAGTCTCCCTGGTACCACGAAGGTCTTTAAAATATTGATTCTAAGTCACTTAACTCCTTTTGGAGCTTCAGTTTCATCATCTGCACAATTAGAGAATTGAGCCAGATTGTTCCCACTGTCTCTTCCAGCTCCAAAGCTAATAAATAAATATAATATAATAAATAAAACAATCTTTTTCTTTTGAGTTAAAAAATAATCCCTGCGTCAGAGGCTGTCAGCTTGTTGACAAGCAGCTCACCCCCCTCCATTTGTATTACTATGATCTCTGAGATGACTTGAAAACAAAAATGCTTCAATTCGTTTTTATCCTGCTTTTGTTTCTCACTCACCTGCAGAGCCCGGCGTTTGCACTGTATTTGGAGACCCCCACTACAACACTTTTGACGGACGGACATTTAACTTTCAGGGAACATGTCAGTACGTTTTGACAAAAGACTGCTCCTCCTCTGCCTCACCCTTCCAGGTGCTGGTGAAGAATGACGCCCGGCGGACCCGGTCCTTCTCTTGGACCAAGTCTGTGGAACTTGTGGTGGGCGGCAGCACGGTCAGCCTCCAGCAGCATCTCACGGTCAAGTGGAATGGTACCCGGATCGCCCTGCCCTGTGAGACCCCTCACTTCCATATCGATCTGGACGGCTACCTCCTGAAAGTGACGACCAAATCAGGTGGGGCTTCCACCTTCCCGGGGCCAGGGCCATCCTCAGCTCTTGGCTAGGGGTCCGTGCTCTCTGGGTAAGCCCCAACGTGAGCTTTGTCCGAAGGCAGCTGGCGCAGCACCCCCCAACCCCCCACGCAGAACAGGGGAGCATGGCAGAAGCCGGCTGGCTCTTCAGAGTCGGGCACACAGCGGGCTTGGCCTTGGCACTGACAGCAACCGCACCTGGCTTCTCCAGGGACGCCAGGGAACTCCTCCCCGTTAATTTGCCGTGTCCTCCCGATTGCCCTCGCTTTCTGTCCTGCTGCTGTTTTCAGGCTGTTAGGGGTGTCCAGCTTGGAATTGTCAGCTCCTCTTCCAACTTTTGATGTGTATTTTGACATCTGTGGAAAAGAAGGCTCTCTTGAGAGCTCCTCTCTGGAAAGGCCAGAACAGCCCCACGGGCGGGCCGGGCTGGCTCTCGTTAACCCTTCATGCTCAAAGAAGGTCTCTTGGCATAGCGGCAGCCTCAGATTACCCAGGACCACAGGGTGCCCTCAGCTGGGCATTCTCCTTGCTCCTGGTGTGTGGGGAAGAATGCCAGGGAGACCAGGGTGTGTGTGTGTGTGCATGTATGTGTGAGAGAGAGAGAGACAGAGACACAGAGACAGAGACAGAGAGACAGACATAGAGAGAGGCAGAGAGAGACAGATATACAGAGAGACAGAGGTAAAGAGATAGAGAGACACAGAGATAGACCGACAGAGAGATAGAGAGACAGACAGAGACAGAGATAAGAGACACACACAGAGAGATGGACAGACATAGAGAGAGGCAAAGAGAGAGACAGAGAGACACAGAGATAGGCAGACAGAGAGATAGAGAGACAGACACAGAGAGACAGAGATAAGAGACACACAGAGAGAGACGGACAGACATAGAGAGAGGCAAAAAGAGACACAGAGAGAGACTTGGAGAGATAAAGACACACAGAGAGGCAGAGAAATAGAGACAGAGAAACAGACGAATATGCAGAAAAACAGACAGACAGAGACAGACAGCAGCAGCAGTGCTTCCCCTACCTGGAAGTTCTCCTTGGGTTTATAACCACGGGCACTGTATACAGCCTTATTTCTTCCTTTGCTTTATCTGGGATGAAAAGCCTTTACCCTGTGACCTCCCACTCTCAGACTTCAGAGGGTGGCTCTCCCTGTCCTGCTGCTGTTCTTTCTCCAAGTTTCATCTCATGGAGTCTCTGATTTAGCATGTCTGCTCTGCGGACAAATCCACTCATTGAACACCAAACTTTTCATGGCGTGCACGTTGCTAAGCACTCATCCTGGTGTGGCAGACTGGTGCTGGGCTTGGAATCTAGAAGACCTAGGCCCTTTAGCCGTCTCTGATCTTTGACCAGCTAGCTATCCTTGGGCAATTCTCTTATCCAGCCCCAGAACCTCAGGTTAACTCCACAAGGCTGTCTTGCAAGTTCCAGGGGGGTCATAATTGGTGCTGGTGGAACAAGTTCCTGCGCCATTAAAACCAGAGCTTCCTGGGGCAGCCACATGTTGCTGGCTAGTTTCTCCAAGCAGAGAAGTAACTTCCTAGGGACCAAAGGAAGTCCTTAAGCAAACCACTCTCTCCTCTCCCTTTGCCACTGGACTAGGACCCAGGGATCCATCAAGCTGCAAGCGTGGCAGTGTTTCAGGCCATTTGGGGACAGGACACGTTTGGTACTTTCTCTGCTGTGGCTGCTCGGGTCACAGTAACTGTCCTATATCCATGTCACCCAGATCCCTCTGTTATAGCCACATACGTGTATGAGCCCACACGTATAGTTCCATGCATCATATGTGTTCGTACTGCTATATATCGTGATGGCGCTTATGGGATAAGTAGCACTGTGCTCCATTCCTGCAGAAATGTATTATTTCAAGGAAATGAGCTCAAAATGGTAGCAACTCTTTCCAGCAAAATGGTAGCCTGGTTGATTCTGCTTGGGAGGCTGATCATGTAAGGTTCCACATGCATTTATTTTAAATTTCTGATGAAGGGGAAAACATTGAGCACAGCCAAGCCCTGGCAATGGAGCTTTGGTGACCACTTGCTCTCAGCAGACCTCCCTCTTTCTTCTGGGCCTTGGGAGGGAAAAATGTTAATGGCTCAAATTCAGGGCCAAAGGTTTATTTTGCTAAACTGATTTGAGCCCGTGGAACACCAGCATGGATAAACAAGGGGAAGAAATGGAGACATTTATTATGATCACGTGTCAGGCTCATTGAGGCCTTTGGTTTAGAGGGAGGAGGGTGTTGATGAGGCCCTTGGTTTAGAGGGAGGAGGGTGTTGAATAAGAATTTGGGGGAACCCTCCCTAAAAACAAGGAGGCAAAATTTAGCTTGTCAGTGATTACAGGCTAGAGGCAAGAAGTTAGGTTGATTCTCTGCAATTTTCAGGAAAAGAAAGGGCAGAAAATCTAAACTTCTGTTTGAGCCTGAAAGAGATTTACAATTCTAGAAAATGCGAGTCTTGGAGGTTCCCAGATTTAGGACTGTAAGGGACCATGGTGGGCGGCCATCAAATCCAACCACTTTCTTTTTATAGCTGAGGAAATTGAGGTCCAGAAAGGGAAAGAAAAACCACACAGGAATTAAGTCGTAGAGAGGTGAGCCTGCAATTCCTAATCCAGCCAGACTTTTTCCAATAAGCCCCCACAGCATATTTCTCTGGAGGGGATCAAATGCTAGGGCGCATCCAAGAGGGCCATCATTAAGAGGGACTCAGCAGCAATCTCTTGGCACAAACTGAGCCCGATGTATTTGGGTGCTGACTATGTCTCAGAACAAAAGGATTCTGGATCCTTTAGGATCGCAGAGACAGGGGATGCTCTGATCTGCTCAGAATTAGCTGCCAAAGAAATGTCGATGGAATGAATGCACTTCGAGAGATGAACTCAGTCTGTGAAACGAGTGAACGAAATTGGCTCCTATCGAAATAGGAATCGATCATGCTCACCCTAAGAAGCTAATCAAAGTAAGAGCCATCCCTGGGTTCGAACTCAGGCCTTTATTTTCTTCTTCAACTGCCCTTAACAGAATGCCAGTAATTTACAGACAGCTTCTAATAGTACCCAGCTGAATAATTTCCTGAAGAGAGAAATATACATTAGGTTTTCAGCTTCCTGGGAGGGGGGAGAGAAATGTAGTCTACTGGGTCTTAAACTGTGCTTTGGGATTATCCTCTGAATGAAAAATATTCCATTTCCAAACAATGGTGTTCTTTACCCAGGCTGAGCCAAGCCCCTCAGCTTTACCCACTACAGATGTTTTCATCACCTATTGTTGGCTTAGAATGCCATAGTGTTTCTCTGAGGATCTGTGGGTTTTTCATTCCGGAGCCAGAAGTTGATCATTGTCCGAGATGAGAGAGCAATTATTGCACAATAACAGTTGAAATGGACCTTGCAGCTGGGAGCGGAGGAGGCATGGGGGAAAATGCCTGTGCTTGTTGCCTCTGTGGCTTGAGGACTTAGCTCTGCATTGTGGCCTTTGGGTAGGAGGGCAGTGGTCTCTGAAACTGGCTGGAACCCAACTGGACCGGCGCACTCAATAGCACACAATGGCAAAAGTCTTTGGGAGGGGAGGGAACTGGGAGGAGGAAAAAGAGCCCACACTTTCAGCCTCCTACCCTTGCAGGTCTTAGTATAATATGCCCTTTTCAACATCTGTTTTGCACCCCCTCAGCGGTTCTATCCAAAAGAGCTAACTCTTGCTAAGAAGTAGGGATTTGCATCTATTGCCTCCATACCTTGGTCCAGACTGTTGCCATATGTTTGGAATGTATTCCCTCTTCATCTTTGTCTCTTGGATTTTTTTCCAGGGCTCACCTCAAGGGTCACCTCGTAGAGGAGGTCTATCTCAAGCTCCCTAGCTCTGTCCCGCCTCAAACTACATTGTGATCATGTGCCCCCCGCCCCCAGGAGAATGTAATATTCTTGATGGCAGGGGACTGGTTTTGTTGTTGTTCTGTTTAGATTTTGTAGACTGGCACAGAGTAGATGCTCAATAATTGTTTGTTCAGTTGAAATGAATTTGGTTTGGTCTGGAATACAACTTTTCCTAGAGACCTATACCTGTTAAATCCAACTCTTTGACACAAAATCTCTTTCAACTTTAATTCAACTATGAATTAAAAAACAGACAAATAAATAAACCCAACAATTATTGCTGAATTTTGACTTGACCTCAGGTCAACTCATTAACCATCTTATTCAGGTTGAATCTTTCCTTTCAAAGTAAAATAATAAAACACAAGAATCCACGGTAAAAATTGTGTCCAACAACATATTCCCTATGCTGCCCTGCGGTGAGCCCTTACTTTCTGCTCGGAGAGGGAAAGTATGTTTCATTATTCATCATTTTGATAATCAATAAGCGTGCATTAAGTTTCCCCTCCTACTCCATGTGCCAGACACTGGGGACGCTCAAACCAAAACAGAGCAGCCCCTGTCCTCAAGGAGCTCATATTCTTTATTGGAGATAGAATGGAACTCTATCCATCTCTTCGACGAGACCTTTGGTTTCTATGATTTAAAACAGTCTACCGTTCTTTCAAGCAAATGACGGCACCATAGGAAATGGGAATAATAAGAGTACCCGCTTGAGCTGGAAGCCCAGGATGCAAGCCCCGTAGAATAAGTAGGTGGAGAATAGCAAGGCAAAGCCTTCACTGGTGGAGAGAGGAAATTGGAAGACCTCGGAATGCAAGAAAAGGAATGTGGCCACTCTTCCCAGCTGCAGATGGAACACATGCTTCAGTTTTAAACTCCACCATCTGCCAGTTACTTCAGTCCAAAGTCTAGGATGGAGAATGGGGGAACTCATCCCAGCTGCAGAGAGAACCGCCAACCCATAAACCCCCAAGGCGCTTCCAAAATGCTTCGTTGAGGAGGATGACCATTCTAGACATCATCCTGAAGGGTTATTTCCTTAGTTACAGCTCATTAGCTTCTCCCCTTTGAGTATTATAATCACCTTTCCACGAATGTGCTCAAAAGGAAGATATTATACCATGAAATGAGCAGGGAAAGTTGAAATGGAAATGCCACAAATGGAGGGAAAGGAAGCCTTAGATAAAATGTGTGGCCAACTTGAACCGAGTCTTCTGTAAATAAAAAGGTCAGAGAGGCAAAAATGAAGTTTATCCAAAGGATGACTTGACCTTTCTGTATTATCTTCCATTGTTTGGTGAATAGAAATGGCCACAGCCTCCAGAGAGCTTGGCAAATATCTGCAGACATCAGATAGGACTACTTCAAAGAATAAAACGATGAAAATCTTAAAATCTGAAATCTCCTAGTTAATCAGGGCTACCCAAGAACCACAATTACTTTGCATATATTCACTATTTACTTATTTATCTGCGTGCATATTATTTCCTTAGAGTAGAAAATGAAAGTTTTGAGGGCTGGGACTTCATTCTTTTTCTTTTCTTTGTAGTTTCAGTGTTTGGAACGGAGCATGGCTTAAGAAATGCTAGCTGAATTGAATTGAATTGAGTAGGAAAGTCTGGCTGACCTTTGGAAGAGCTTTCAAGAGAGAAAATCAGAATCCAAAGTGTCTAATAAGAGAATTGGGCCTTGGGGTCTTTCTTTATCTCATTCTGTTCAGATGCAAGGAGAATATCATTGGGAAGGCTTCTCCCATACTATGTTTTGACTTATTGCCATTGATATCTCTGTCAGTCAGGCTTTCTTCAGGATAATTTTTTTCTATCTCAGGAAATTGTGGAATATTTCTTACTTTCTTTTCACCCTAAATAACTGGGTGGTAAAGCAGTTAGAACCGTGCTGTTGGAGTTAGGAAGATCCAAATTCAAATCCTGCCTCTGATACCCACTGACTCTGGGATCACAGAGCAAGGAATTTAAGATTTTAAGTGATAGAGGAAGTCAGCTGATCTGCATGGTGAAGGGAATTTCCATACAAGGAGATTTCTTATCCCAAAGAATTCATAGATGTGGACGACCCCTCCCCCAAACAAACAAACAGATGGACAAAACATATGTTTAATCAGATGATTTTAAAATAATCTTCTTTATATTGTCCATATAGTTCACATTATGGATGATTATGTTCTGTGGCCTAAATGTGTGTGAATGAATCCATCCTCATTTCTTCAGCTCTCTATTTTGAGCTAAAACCATATCCATTCTCCAGGGCATCATGTCCTGGCCTGAACAGGGATCTTGTCATCTGCCCTGCAGCTGCTTATATAACACTGCTCTATTTCCTACCTCCCCCCTGCTTCACTTTTTGCTCAGGATAAAAATAATTAAAACCAATATTACTGGGAAGATGATGACAATTAAATATCCCACAATGCTATTTGCAATCCTTGCAATTACCTAGACCAGGGCTTCTTTACTGTTTCGTGGACCCCTTTGGCAGTCCATTAAAATCTCTGACTAGATCCACAGAAAATAATGTTTTTTAAATGCATAGAATAAGATACTTAGGATTACAATAAAATCCGTTATATTGAAATACAGGTATCTGAATACATTTTTTAAAAATCATGGATTCGAGATTAAGAACTCCTGGAATAGCCCAATTCTCCCTTCCTGAGCCTCAGTTCCCCAAATATATGTTCTATTTCCCTAGGAGAATGCAAGTTCTTTACAGGGAGAAACTTTTCCTTCTCTAGCCTGACACATAGTAGGTGCTTCATGATGCTTGCATCTCAGGTGATTGAATACCTGTCTTAGGCTCTGGCCATCCTTCCTGGATAAATCACCCCCATACACATTTTCCTGCGGATTTCCTGATGAAACTCTATTTTGTGAGCAAGTTTTCTCCACAACCTTTCCTGCAGTCCTCACCTTGTTTGTCGTCCCCACCATGGGGATTGGTTGGAGACTGTCTCCCTTTCCCGTGCTACTTTGTGTGGAATCTGTGCATTTGTTTCTATAGAGACTCAGTTAAAAAGCCTTCCTCCCAGATCCCTCTTTGACAGGTATCTCTACTTCCCTTCCCTTTGATGTGGCAGTGGAGTGTCCTAACCATATAGCAATGATACTTGGCTCTCATTCTCTCCTTTGGATGACATCCAGGTTTGGGGAGTATGGCTTTTGGAATCTTACCAGTGGGGGAGTTCCTATTGATCTTGTTTCTTTGTGATGTAACCATATGTCAGCTCCGGGGCCATTTGTTATCCAGGGAGGACTTCTCCTCTGTTTTCAGTCCCATCCTTTTTGTATTCCCTCTTGAAGATGAACCATTTGTGATGAGTGGCCGAGATCCTGATCTTTCAGGGAAACAGACTTTAAACCTTTTCAAGTTATGTCGTATTCTTTTCAGTGGTCCCATTGTGTTCTCCAATTAGGATGGAATGAAAGACTTTTCTTTTTATTTCCTAGGAGTCTAACTGGGGGTGAAAGGCAAGGGGACAAAGATTAAAAAGCACATGGGGAACAGATATTCCATGTATTATTCTTCCTACAAGTTTTCCATCCATAATCACATGCTAAAAGAGTCTCGTTCTCTTTTATGTGAGGACCTTCCTGAGAGGAAGGATCTGTATTTAAGGCGCAAAGCAGAGATTTATGGTATGTTTGTAGTGGTATATTGGGCTTCAAGTCAGGAGATAAGTGTTTGAATTCTATTTCAGACACTTGCTGTGTCAGCATGGGGAAATTCATATCCCCCAGTTTTTCCCTAATTCAAAATGGAGATGATGCTTGTACTCTTTAGCCCACAAGGATGTTGTAAGGAAAGGATTTTGCAAATTTAAATGCTAGAAAAAAATTAATCTAATTATAGATTAATTATATATATGTATATATAAAATTATATATACATGTGCATATATGTACATATATATGTGGATATATTTATATGCATATATATATATGTATATATAATATATATGTGGAGAGAGAGAGAGCGCAATATAACTAACTATAAAACCCACTCTAAGGTAGAATCTAGCCCATCCTTTCCTCTATTTCTTGGTACCCTTGACTTTCTCCAGGATCCAACTTAGGTACCACTTCCTTCCTTAATCTTCCCAATGGCCTTTTGTCTCTCCTCCTTGAAATTACCTAGTAGATGTTTTTGTTTGTTTGTTTGTTAATTTGTTTTTGCTTTTGCTTTTTGTTTTTGTATTGATTTGACTGTATTTGCTGGGGCCATTCAAAGGAATGGATTTCCTCATGGACAAGCCTTGTCCCATTTTTGTATTTGTGTCCCTAGCTCCTGGTACAGTATCCAGCACATAGTATCTGATTCTTGGAACTAGTAATAATAAAATCATACTTTTACATAGTGTTTTGTATTATACACAGAGAGGTACGTTGGGTGAGTGCTTATTATTCCCATTTTGCAGATATGAAAATCAGGACTCAGAGAGATGTATGGAGTTTACTACTCAAAACGGAAGGCGAATCTAGGTCTTTGGGCCCCCGATTCCAAGGCTCTCTCTGCTGTGCTATTCTTTTTTTTTGGATACCGTGGCTGTAGTGTCCTGACAATGGAAGTCCTAGAATTTCCCCCCATCCTTGCCTCTATATAGTGTTACCCTTGACTTTCTCAGCATGTAGCTTAGATATCACCTCCTTTCTTCCCTATGGGCTGCTGCCTCTCCTCATGGATCTATCCTGTATTGATTTAACTGTATTTTGGGGGACCATTCAATAGACTGGATTTCCTCATGGGTAAGGCTTGTCCCAATTTTGTATCTGTGTCCCTAGCTACTGGCACAGTGCTCAGCACATAGGAAGCACCTCATGTTTGCTGACATGAGTTAATATAACAGAATAAACATACTAAGTAGGTAGAGATAAGGGAATACATATTAGGAATGTATGAATCAGATTTTATTAAAACAAACACTAGTTTAATAAGTTTTAGATGTGCCACAAAACGCATGTACGGACTTTCCCAATGCAGCCAGTGACTCAGTTTGATTTTAGGTACTATTAAATACAATGAGGTTCCAGGGTGGTAGAAGGATTTTGATAGCTCTTGCTGGCTATTGGTCACTTATGACAGACAAAGGAATATGAGTGCCGTGGTTGCCATAGTCGGGCATTGGGAGACTCAACTTGTGTTCCATTCTCTTCCAGGTCTGGAAATCTCCTGGGATGGAGACAGTTTTGTGGAAGTCATGGCTGCCCCACATCTCCAGGGCAAACTCTGTGGACTCTGTGGCAATTACAACGGACACAAACGGGACGACCTAATTGGGGGAGACGGCAACTTCAAGTTCGACGTGGATGACTTTGCTGAGTCCTGGCGAGTTGAGTCCAATGAGTTTTGCAACCGGCCTCAGAGAAAGCCCGTGCCGGAGCTTTGCCAAGGCACGGTGAAGGTGAAGCTTCGGGCACACCGGGAATGCCAGAAGCTCAAAGCCTGGGAGTTTCTACCCTGCCATTCTACTGTAGACTACACAACCTTCTATCGGTAAGTATGGCCTCGGGAAGGCGTTTGGGGAGGAGAGCCAGGAAGGGAAGAGAGACGCAAGTCTCTATTTGTGCGGAAGGCTTGAGTAGAAGGAGGTAGCCCCTCCTTATGTCCCTGAGCCCCATCTGGGTTTGAGCAAGCCCAGACTCGTGTCCAGATTGGGAAGCGCATTGACTTAAAGCCCTCTAAGGTTCTCTTTCATCTGCAACAGGCTCCATGTACCCTGTGACCAGATTTCAAGGGGTTCATGAATTTAGATTGGGAAAAAAGCATATTTATTTCATTATAATTGGTTTCTTCTCTCATCCTCTTTATTTTATTTTTTCCATTAAAATGTTTCTCTGATGAGGGGGATTTCACTAGACAGCTGGAAAATCTGTGACCCAGAAGAGGTGAAGGACTCTTAATCTGAGACGTATCTGGTTTTATCCAATAGAATTATGTTGTTGCATTGCGCCGTATATCTTATTACACTCTCATCCCTGGGATTATATCCCACCATGGCCTTTTCCTGTTATACTCAAGGTGGATTCAGGCTGACTCTGAGGGTCATAGGTCAAGCCAGACAGAAGTTCTGTCGCAGCCATGATTCCAAATCCCATTTCTGACATTTACAAGTCATGTGATTTTGGACCCTCCTATCCCTTGGACCCAGGTATCCTTAACTGGAAAAGTGTTGCGTTGGACACCTTCTGAAACACCTGATTGGGAGGAGGATCAGAAAAGGGCTGATGTGTTAGGTTGCCTAGTTCCAGAGGTGAGGGGGGAGTGTGTTCCAGGCCTGGGGAGCAGCCTCTGTCCAGAAGCAGGAGGATACCGTGGACGGAGCACAGCATGTAGTTTGTCTGAAATGCAGAAAAAAATGAGCAGCACTCAATGGGAAACCATCTGGAAAGAGGAAAAAAAAGGGATTGCTAATTAAGGATGGAAGTTCTTTGGGAACTTCAAATCTGCTTAATTTATCATCTCTGATAACCCAGTATTGGGTATTCCCCATCTTCAAGTTTCATACAAAAAATAAAAAGCCAGGGTTTGATGCCCTTGCACCAGTGGTGAAGCTTAATTAGTCTCATTAATTGGGGCTCTTTGTGGGTCTCTCCTGACTGGAGAAATGTGTTGCTTCTTCACCCCGGGCTGCCTGCGGCCCTCCCCACCATGGGGGAGATAGACAGAGCACTGGAGGCCGGCCCCTTGAGCTAGGATCATGTCTCCTTCCTCAGATTGAGAAACCGCCTGTGGTCTGAAACCACAGAGAGGTTATTTTTACTCTTTAATTGCGCCAGTTTATTTCCCCTCGTTCTCATTAAATCTGATCCCTTTAAAACGTTTTATTTGATCTCCTGACATAAAAGATAAAATTCGATGAAGGCAGCATGAGGAAGAGTGGAAAAAGCCTGCCCTTGTCAGCACAAAGCCCCGAACGTGGCGGCATCTGCCACGTCATTTGCTGGGCCTCCGGAGCCCGCTTCCTCAGAGTCATTCTCCCCTTAGGATTGGAGTTCTCTCTCTCCCCAGCCCCACCAGGAGGCCCATCCCTCTCCCTCTCAGCTGACATCCAGGCCCTCTCCCATTCGCCATCCTTGGCAACGTCACTTGGCCAGTTGAGGCGCAAGTGTGGCCATGGGCGAGACCAAGGTGGGCCACGAGATAGCCCTTGGTTTCCTTCAAGGGCCGGGGTGACACAAGGAGTTTGGTGCTGCAGGCGGAGAATGGAATTCATATTTTCTTCAGTTAATCTCCAGGGAGCATTTATTAAACACCTCCTGAATGTCCGTCACAGTTGGGTGTGGGGGATCCAGAGGCAGAATCGGAGTCCTCTCCCCAGGAACTGCTTCTTGTTTCCCGTTAGGTTGCACCTTGGAAGGCGTGTGCCATTATCATCCCTAATTTACAGTTGGGGAAACTGAGGTCCCGCGGTGTCCATGGTCGTGTAGATAGGAGGTTACCAAGGTGGGATTTGAACTCAGCTCTGCCCGAGTCCAGACTCTGCCCCTAGTGAAGAAGACTCGTCCCTAAGAGGAGGAGAGGTGACTAGAGTGGGCGTGATGAACCTCTGGGTGATGATTCCAGCACGGGAAGGCGGATGGGGGGGGAAGGGGCTGCTTTGCACAGAAGCACGGGGAATGACTGGCCCCCTCTCACCTTTCAGCTATGGTCAGGGCAAATAAAGGTCCTTGTGAAGGGGAAGGAGACAGAAGCAGGGCGGAAAGTCAGGGCCCATCCGTTACAGCACCAAGTTCTCCTTGGGCTCCTTTGGGAATGATGCCTAAAGGATCAAAGACTGAAAGCTGCAAAGGACCTTAGGGGCCTCCAGATGAATCCGTCCATTTTACAGATGGGGAAACTGAGGGGCCAGAGGGGCTTAAATAACTTGTTCATCCCAGTCACCAGAGAGCAGGTCCCCTGACTTCAAATGCACAATTTTTTCAGTTGTCCCTCTCTAGTGCCCGGGATAAAGAGACTCTCCACTCCCCCCCGAATCTTTGTGGCTGTACCATTACTCTCTGGGAGATCTGGTGGTCCATGTGCCCACAAAGGGGGGCTGTGCAGGGCCCCCCAGCTACACACCCCTCATCAGGAAGAGCTGTGCTGGAGAGAATTAGAGCTCGCTGGCCCATGGCTGCCCTGCTCCAGCTGATCCCCACATGCTCCTTGCCAGGGGCTTTCTCTGGGTTCACTTTGGAGGGTGGCCGCCCTCTTCGGCGCATGTGGCTGGGCTGGGTGCTGTGGCAGGAGGAGGGGCTTTGCTTGAGTGGGGAAGTGGGCTGTGACTGGGGGGACTGTGACTGACTGGGGGAGCTGTGACGGGTGTGTGCTGTGACTGGGGGGGCTGTCCCTGGGGGGTTGCTGCTGGCTTCTTCTGTTTCTCTAGGAGACACCTGGCAGGGGGCAGGGGGAAAGAAGTCTTGGTGCTGGCAAAGTTTTCCTTCAGGTGCAGCCTGTGGAAGGGGAAGATCTCCCGCCATTGTTCCTGTGCAGAATCTTGATTCTCTCTCCCACTTCTCCTTATTGCTTCCCTTCTGAACTCTGTTATCATCTTACTGTCCAGTTCCCATGGAGGCTGTTCTTGGCATCCAGAGCTGATTAGAAAGGTTCTCACATCTGATTTTCAGTGTTTGTTTTTCCTTCCCATCCCTTCCCCTTCCTCTTCCTCTTCCCCTTTCCCTTCCACTTTTCCTTCCCCTTCCCCTTTCCTCTCTTCCTCCTCCTTCTTCCTTCTTTCTTTTTCTCTTGCTCTTTTTTCTCTCTTTCCTTCCTCTCCCTCCTTTTGTCCATCCCTCTTTCCTTCCCCCTTTCTTTCTTCTCTCCCTCTCTCCTCCCCTCCCTCCTTCCTCTCTCCCTTTTTTCTCCTTCCTTCCCTCCTTCCCCTTCTCCTTTCCCCCTCCCTCCTTCCCTTCCTTCCTCCCTTCTTCCCTCCTCTTTCTTTCTTTCTTTCTTTCTTTCTTTCTTTCTTTCTTTCTTTCTTTCTTTCTTTCTTTCTTTCTTTCTTTCTTTCTTTCTTTCTTTCTTTCTTTCTTTCTTTC
>JAJPUD010006328.1:36971-69406 GCA_023553655.1 Myrmecobius fasciatus
TTCTCCCTTCCTTCCTTCCTTCCTTCCTTCCTTCCTTCCTTCCTTCCTTCCTTCCTTCCTTCCTTCCTTCCTTCCTTCTTTCCTTCCTTCCTTCCTTCCTTCCTTCCTTCCTTCTTTCCTTTTCTTTCTGTCTTTTTCCTTCTGTCATTTTTAGCTTATGTCTCCAACCTGGCACAGGCTTTAATAAATCAGTACCTTTATCTGAGATGCAGTGAATGTTTACTGTGTGTCTGACACTGTGCTAGGTACTGGGAAAGTAAAGATAAAAGTGAAATAGTACCAGTCTTTAAGGAACTTATCACAGCAACAGGACACATTTAAATATGTCTTTGCAAGCTCTATACAAAATTGATACAAGGTCATTTGATCAAAGGAGAAGAAAATTTGTTAAACTATCATTTGTCACATGTGTGCTAAAGATGGTATGGTCAGTGAATTATCATTGATTAAGCACCTACTATGTGCCCCGCACTATGTTAAGTGCTTTACAAATATTATCTCATTTAATCCTTATAACAGCCCTGGGAGGTTAGTGCTGTTTTTAATCTTCCTTTTCCAGATGAGCAAAATGGTGGGATAACTATTATCTCAGCTTGTTCTGCCTCAAAATTCAAGTCACAGCTAAAATTTTGCCTTCTAAAGGAAACCTTTCTCACTATCTCTTCATTTTAGTAACTTCCCTCTTGATTATTCCCTATTCGTCCTGTCCACTGTTTGTTTGGCAGGGGTAGGTAACCTTTTTTTCTGCCAAGGGCCACACAAAACAATATATATTTGCACGTTCTGTCCTTATTTATATTCTAAGTTCCATGAGGGGAGGAATTGTCTTTTCCCTTTCTTTGTACACTTCGAGTTAAGTACATGACTAGCACCTAGTTGTTGTTGTCCTGTTCAGTCCTGTCTGACTCTTTGTGACCCCATTCGGGGTTTTCTTGCCAGAGACCCTGGCTTGCCGTTTCCTTCTCCAGCTCATTTTACAGATGAGGAAACTGAGGCAAAAGGGTGAAGTGACCTGTGCAGTTATGGAGCTGGGAAGTATCTGAGGATGGATTTGACTCCAGGTCTGGCACTTTATCTATGGAGCATCCATTTGGGGGAATCAGGGAAGGATCCCTGTAGAAGTTGATGCTTGAGCTTAGTGGAATATTGAAGGAAGTGAGATAATTACTGGCAGAAATGAGCAATGAATGTGGCAGAGGGGAGAGAGAGTCTGGATAAAGCCTGAGAACCACAGGATAGAGTGATGGATTGGAGAAGCAGCAAGGGAGGCTGTGTATATGTGTGTATGTGTGTGGGTGATTGTGTGTATGTATATGTGTGATTGTATGAGTGATTGTATGCATATGTAGGTGTATATATGTGTATATATGAAAAAAGCTAAATTAAATCAAATAATAATAAAGAGACCATGAATATTTGTATGTGTGTGTCTGTGTGTATATGTATGTGCGTATGTGAAAAAAGCTAAATTAAATCAAATAATAAAAAAGAGACCATGGGTATTTGTATGTGTGTGTCTGTGTGTATATGTATGTGTGTATATGGAAAAAGCTGAATTAAAATGAATAATAAAAAAGAGACCATGGGTATTTGTATGTGTGTGTCTGTGTGTATATGTATGTGTGTATATGGAAAAAGCTGAATTAAAATGAATAATAAAAAAGAGACCATGGGTATTTGTATGTGTGTGTCTGTGTATATATGTATGTGTGTATATGAAAAAAGCTTAATTAAATCAAATAATAAAAAAGAGACCATGGGTATTTGCATATGTGTGTCTGTGTATATATGAAAAAAAGCTGAATTAAATCAAATAATAAAAAAGACCATGGGTATTTGTATGTGGATGTATGAAAAAAAAACACTGAATTAAATTGAATAATAACCAGATCATGAGTATTTGTATGTGTGTGTATGAAAAAAAGCTGAATTAAATTGAATAATAACTAGACCATGAGTATTTGTATGTGTATGTATGAAAAAACACTGAATTAAATCTAATAATAAAAAAAGACCATGGGTATTTGTATGTGTGTGTCTGTGTGTATATGTATGTGTGTATATGAAAAAACGCTGAATTAAATTGAATAATAACCAGATCATGGGTATTTGTATGTGTGTGTCTGTATGTATATGTATGTGTGTATATGAAAAAGAGCTGAATTAAATCTAATAATAAAAAAGACCATGGGTATTTGGATGTGTGTGTCTGTGTGTATATGTATGTGTGTATATGGAAAAATGCTGAATTAAATTGAATAATAACCAGACCATTTGGGATCCATCTAGAAAGGATACCAAGAAAATGGTTGTTTCCAGCAAGCACTTCTCCCCCTCTCCCTCCTCCACTGTTTGTTCTATTCCCATTTAGATAAAATCACAGGAGATAAAGTCTAGAAAAGCCTTTCCCCGTCTGGCCCTATAGGCTGGAGACAAGGGGCAACAGGGGGTGGGGGTATCACTGATTTAAAGGCAGGAGGACAAAAGCAACTAGAGGCTGTTTCAAATGCACTGCTCCGGCTCCCCAGGATCATTTGAATAGACACCAGTCACCAGCCAGTTCCATGAGGATGCATGCAGAGTTTGGTGGGATTCATGCGGTGTCGGGAGACAGGGGCTGCCCTCCTGTACCCATCAATCATTGCAGCTCTCTCTGTCTACCTGCCCTTCCCTCCCTGTGGGAGGTGGGCCACGGCTTGTCTAGACCACATCAGATTTCCATGATGAAGCCTAATGCATTTAGTTAAGACTGAAGCCGTACCTAACACATGGGTGGGCAGCTCCAAGAATAATAAAGCTTGCCTTGATCTTCAAGTTGGGAGGCAAGCTACGTTACTGGGGCTAGAACTTGATTTGTCTGATTTTGGGGGGATTTTTTTAATCTTCAAAGAAATATTTGAATGTTTTCTTAAAAGAAAAAAAAAGAACAAATTAGCATATTGCATACATGCAAAATCTATAGAAAACCGTTTTGATCAAAGCAAAATGATCTAGGATGGCTTTCATTTTCTGTTATCCTCTGACCTGCTGTGTTGATAGCCAAGTGGGCAAAGCAGGGCATAGAGGAGGCATTATGTTGGTACTCTGATGAATTTGTGACCTCAGTGATGTGGGCATCCTGGTCATTAAAATAGGTAACATTTATATAGCACTTTCAGGGTTGCAGAAAACTTTGCAAACATTATCTCATTTGATTGTCCCAACACCCCTAGAATGTAGGCGCTATTATTATCCTCGTTTACAACTGAGGAAACTGAGGCAGACAGATATTAGGTGACTTACCTAGGGTCACACTTGTAATAAGTATCCAAGACTCAGGTCTTCTTGTCTCCAGGTTCGCAAGTCTATCTACTACGTCACCTATATCACCAGGTTGCCTACAGTAATAGGAGCAAACCCTCCCATGGAATAGATTGCAGTCCATCTGTAACCTCTCCCCCTCAGTAGCTCTTGTTCAAGTCCTCTCATAATTCCTTTACAGAAAATACACTTAACGTGATGGGAGCCTTCTATATTTGCCCTCAGATTGTATCAGTAGCAATAGACTATACAAGTCATCAATAATCTGTTTCTTTGGCCACTTTCCTGGTCCGCTTTTTTTCTGGCCATGCAGTTCAGAGTTGTTATCCTAAGTCCTTCTCTTGCAAAATTCTTGGTTGCTTCTATCTTGCCGCCTCCATGCACCCTCCATGCACCTCTCCATGGTCTTCTGGGTAAGCTTCAACTTTGCTCTTCACAAACTACAGGATTCCATTATTTGCAACCACAGGGTTCTCCCAAAAGAATATTATTCTTTAAAATATGCTTTAATCCATGAAAGGAGAAGAGTCATGCTGAAAGAATATTTATATCAGCCTAACTTTTTATTTTTAAATTATTTGTTCATTTAAAAACATTTTCTTTCTCTCTTACCTCCTTCCAGCCCTATTGGAAACAAAAATAAACTAAAAACAAAACCCTTGTAACAAATATACATGGCAAAACTAATGATCACTTTCAAAAAGGATCTGCCTCTATCAGGGCCTTAAATTCATCAGCTCTTTGTCAGAAGGTTAGTAGTAGCAGCATGTTTCATTATGGAATCTGGAATTACAGTTGATCATTGTGTCTGGAGAAGTTCTTAAACCTTTCAAAGTTGTTTGTTTTTATAATGTTGTGACTGCTATATTGTAATGGTTCTCCTGGTCCTGTTCCTTTTACTTCATATCATCTCATTCACGTCATCACAGGTTTTTCAAAAGCCATCTCCTTTATCCTTTATTACAGTGTGATGATATTCCATGCCATCCTTTATTGAGCTGTTCCCCATGTAATGGGCACTTTGTTGGTTTCCAGTGGTTTTCCACCCCAAAAGAACTAGTATGTTTTTTTTTTCTTTTTTGTTTTTTATATTGTTTTTTATTTTTGTACTTAAGGATATTTTTTCTCTTTCCTTGATCTTTTTGGAGGATAAAGTTTACTTTTTTCTTAATGCTCTGAAATGTTCTATAGGGACCTTTTAGGGGCAATAGGGAAGGGGGAAGGGATCTGAGCTATAATTTATCATTGTAGAAAGGAAATTTCCAATGAAAAACCTCTATCTACCAATTTTGCAATTTATGGTCTTGCTTGGACCACTGAAGTGACTTGTCGCAGTTCCCACAGCTGGTATATGCCTGAGATTTTGTTGACAGCAAGTCCAGTTCCCTATCCACTATACCATAATACCTTTTATGGATAAAGATGCTTTATAACTATAATGTGGACAACAATAAAGCTGATAGCATTCTATTAGAACCTAACAATTGGAGGGTGAGACTGTGCTCTAGAATTTGTAAGTTAGCAATTAATCAGCAAGTATTCATTAAGCATTTACTGAGTACATAATATACTGTACTAGGTACTAGGAATACAAAGATAAAGTATGGAACAATCTCTACTCACAAGGAACACACATTCAAATGGGGGAGACAATAAGCACAGATAAAATGAAAGTCTCCTTCTATTTGTGACTCGCCATAAGATTTTTCAATAACCCCTTACACATAACCCCTACTCCCTCTTTAAAAAAAAAAAACCCTCAAAACCACTCTTTAAATGAATAAGAAAATGTGAATTATTTGCTCTAGATCGTTTTCATTTGTTTTAAGACATCCTTTTAAGCTTCTAGCTTCACTTATAAAGAAGCTACAATATTTGATTAAATAACCTGCAATAAATGTAATTTAGTTTAATTGCCTAGTTGGTTCTCTTTGGGGGAGTGCACAATAATTTCATTATAAATGATGTTTTAAACATTTTCCCTGCCTGCACTGATAAGACATGACTTAGTCCTAGGCATGTTAATTGATTTGGCCTAAAACTAGCTAATTTTGCTTATTAAATGTTGGGGGTGGTATTCATTGTTGCTTCATGTAGAGTTAGATTCCCTAGAGTTACAGAGATTGTGTGTCATTAGGGAATTAACCCTAGCATAATTTTAATTTGATTAGCTTTCAGATGCATATAAAAATAGCTTTCTACCTTGTCCTTATTTGCTCCCTACCAACCACATTCATATTGTTGTTCTTGCTATAAGTAAAAGTAGAAGGGAAAAAAAAGAAATTATACTGGACTCTCAGGACGGCTTAGAAGTTCCCTTTGGAGAGAGGTGAATAAAGGAGTAGAAGCAATTGGTCTCTTTGTGCAACCAATCTTTTGTGGTACTTTGGGTCATTTCACTTTGCAGTGGTCATGTTGAGTATGTGAGTAAAGTGAAAGATCATCATGGAAGTGATTGCAAGTTACACCCCAATGTCTGCTTCAGATAATGAAGGGACAGAGAAGTTCCAGGAAGGACACAACAAGTTACTCCAAACCAAGCCATGAGATCATTGATTTAGAGTGGAAAGGGACCTTAGAGTTCATCAAGTCCAATCACTTCATTTAAAGATGGCACCAGAGATGGGGAGTGCTACACACTATCACAAAAAGCAAGTCGATTTTATCTTAATGGACAGAAAATAACTGGGTCGTGAGCTGGGAATAATGGATAAATCTTTTTTCTGTGTAGAGGTAGACCATCAACCAGCTAGAATAAAACCAAAATCAAGACCAAGTTAAATAAAAAGTTAGCAGAAATGAAAAAGAAATAGCATTTATTTATAGAATTTTTTTAATAACTGAAACCTGGGAAATATTTAAAGGTGAAAATATGAATTCTGATTAGACTCATTAAAAAGCTTCACCAAGATAAAATAGTCATTCTAAAGGGAAAGCCTAGAAATCCTAGAAACCATGCTAATCCACAGACTTTGTTGTCCTTGCTAGCCAAAACTAGTCACATGATAGTCAAGGGTAATAATTTAGAATTTGCCTCAGTCTTTAATCCCAGGATACCTGTTCACTATTTCATGTGAGAGGATTTGTCTCTATTCTGTTTGTTGGTATCGATCACAATACCAACTGGGCATGTGCTAGAAACTCTCCCCAGCCCTTCTGTACTTTTGCATTTCTCTTTTGGTGACTTATCATCTTAATGCGTTAGAGATTGTCATATTTCATTATTCAGAGTATCTCGTAGCATATTCATGTCAAAAAGAAGGACCTTGTTTCAGGGAGAAGCTTGAGTTCATGAAAAAAAAATTGTGAAATTATGCAGATGCAACCCAGAATGCTCTTCTTCTAATCAATTCTTGGCTTCTCCATTGGTCATATATCATATCTGTCTAAGTATAGATACTGATAAACAAGCTCTATCAATCTGTCATGCAATATTCTACATTAACCTTCTTTTGCCCAACTGTATAGTAAGGTTACCTCCCCTTGGTGATTATGTATCTCACTTAGGATGTTCTGTGACTTGATTCATTTATAAAAGTAATTTCTGGAGGCTTTCACCAACCATAGAGATTTTTTCTTCCTTTTGTGCACTGAGTTGGATATCCTCCAGTATCACTGGTGAATACATTTGGTGAGCACAGTGTCTTTGGATGATATAATCGGTTTGTTTTGGGAGGATTAAAATGGAGGATTTGATGAAACACAGTGTTTAGGCCATATACATAATTACCAAAGGCAGGGGAGAAGGATTCTGAAGGTACTCCTAAAAACTTTTTTGGAATAATAAACATCGCATTTCTTTTCCTGTTTCCCCTATTCCCATAATTTCTGTCCTTTGAGGCAAGCACATTTTGTTACTTCCAATATTATACAAAAGCTGCAGTCTGATGTGGAAAGGCTAGATAGATAGAATTAAAAAGATGGAACATCCACAGATGTGTGTAATTGTGACCAGTGCTTGGGGACAGAAAATGGAGCTTGTTAACCAGTGGTTAATTGCAAATTTTAAACCATGTTTTGGCAGGATCCATCCTAGCACCTTGCAGCTTGGATATGGCTCGAAAGCAGTCATGTTCAGCACTGAGCGTAATTCTATATGCCCGAAGGAATGGGAAGGATTTTTTTTCTTTTTGAATGATAAAATATATCTTCTTGATGAGATGATTCAACTAAGATTCCCAATGGAAGCCACTTTGTAAAATTCAAATCCTTCTATAAATACTGAAGATGATTATAAAGATGAGTACTATGGTGATGAAATGGGAATTGCTTTTTCTTTTTTAAATTCCCACATCACCCCTTTTATCCCTCAAAATGCCAAACCACCACAACAAATGGGTAGCAAAAAGAAACACACCCTGTTTTAAAGGCATCTTTAATTTCTTTGCAAACATTTAAAGATCCTCAATAATGTTGTAAACTTATCAGTCCTCAACTGAAACAAATGGACTTTTCATATTTTGGGACAAAAAATAATCATCCTAGTGACATAGTGAGTTGAATGGTGGGCTTAGAAGCAGCAATATCTGTGTTCCTTCTGACATTGAATGTATGACCATGGGAAGATCCCAGGATCATAGTTCTAGAGATAGAAGAGATCCCACAGGCCATCTAATCCAGCCTCCACATAATTCAAATGAGGAAATTGAGCCCTAGGGATGCTAAGTAGTTTTGTCCAAGGTGAGACTGGAACACAAAGGTGAGAATGGAACGCAAGGTCTCTGATTCTAGAATCAGTGCTCTTTCCACTGAATGATACTACCTCCAAAGTCATTAAACCTCTGTGGGTCTCGGTTTCCTCATCTGAAAAATGGGGTTAATCTATCAATAGTAATAAAAAATATAGTACCATGTCAATTCAATTACCTTCTCAATGCTTTCTAAGATTACGGATTTGTAGAGAAGGAGCTAACCTACATCCTGAGAGGGATTTTCTTTCCCCTGAGAGTTTCTTATACCAATTGCTTTATTAAGTAATACTTAGCTGGCTCAATGACATAATAGATAGATTGCTGACATTAGAATCAGTTAAGATCTGAGTTCTAATCCTGCCTCAGTAAATGAGTTATGTGACACTAGGGAAATCACTCAACTATCCCTAGCTTCAATTGCCTCATCTGTAAAATTGGAGTAATAATTTTTTTTTCTGAGGCAATTGGGGTTAAGTGACTTGCCCAGGGTCACACAACTAGGAAGTGTTAAGTGTCTGAAGCCAGATTGGAACTCAGGTCCTCCTGACTTCAGATCTGGTGCTCTATCCAGTGTGCTGGATTAATAATTATATTTACGAGCATTTATATGTAAAGCATTTTGTAAATTTCAAAAGGCTAGCTATTATTGTTATTTCTATATAGGCTAATTACTTAATATCTTTAAGCAGATGAATTATTAGAATATACCCAGTCTCTGAGCAGACTGTTAAAAGCAGAAGGCATGCTTTATTGAGAAAATGGATATTTAAAGTTAAATAAAGCATTCCCATCATTGTGTAAATTTGCTGCAGCTAGGAATGCTTTTAAAAGTTCTTTCATGATTTGTCCCCAATGGAGATGCCATATTTTGGAGTATTTCTGGAAAAAAACATATTGTGCAAAAATCCAATACATAACATGTGATATCATTTAGTTTTTGTGCTAGGATTTTCTAAGTACCAGTTTTTCAGATGCATTTTAAAAATCTATACTTTTCAGTGTAATGGTCCCTTGTTAAGCATCATTTACAATTCTCCATAATCCACTTCCCCTCATCAATGGAGTAATTTCCTAATTAAGATGAGTACATTTCCTTTGCACCTCAAAGGACATTTACAGCATTGGGTAAAAATGGGTTTTTGGCACTAGCCCACAGCTGTTAATTGCATGCTCCATTTGAGACTCTGTTACCTATTAACAATAAGAATTTACCAGAGTTTAGAGAAATGTATATTGGAAAATGTAAAAAGGTGCTGTCTCCCTTGAGACACTTCAAATGCTGCACCCAAATTTGATTGTGATTGCTATTAAAACACAACTTCTCCCATTTAGAATTTATAGCCAAGATGTTGAGCCCAGTGCTACTTGGGAAAGAAGGCATCATCCCAGGCATTTGTCCCCACTGCAAAATTTATAATCTTTGGGATATTCAGCTTTCATTTTCTTTGTTAGTAGACTGTTTCACTGAGTACTCTGTACCTTTTTCCTGTAAGAAAGTTTTCACCTTCAAAGATTGTCTTTCTCCAGATTGCAGTCAACATTGTTGATTGGATTCTTCCACAAAGGAGGGAAAATACACAAACAATTTCAGAAATGGAACCATTCACAGCAGTCTAAGTATCCCTAAGCTCCTAAAGATTATAATTATCTTTTATTTTCCTATCATCTATAATTCCTGGTATCTTTTTCTCCCTCCCTCTCTTGGAGAACCATCACTTATAACAAAGTATAAAAATATAGAAAAAAGAAGCTCAGCAAAACTACTAAATTAGTCTGCTTTGTGATTATTCTATCCCAAATCTAGCCTCCTTTTTAAATCATAAATCATAGGTAGCTCATCAATGATAGGCTGAGAGCTAGAAAGGGGCCTTCAATATTATCTACTCCAATAAACACCCTCTTTTCATACATGAGGAAGTTGACACCCAAAAAGAAGCTAAGGACATCACACAGGCAATAAATAGCAGAATCAAGGTATGAACTAAGTTCCTATCACACCAAACTCAGCCCTCTAAACTTCTCTCTCCTTCTACCTCTCTCCAGGGTTTTCTTTTTTCTTTTTTTTTTGCCTTTGCTTATTTCTGTATTAAGTTAAATATCTTTGGGTATGTACATATATATATATATATATATATATATATGACTAAGGTTCTTTGGGTATGTGTATATATGACTAAGGTATAGTGCCTAGACAGTGTGATGGCTTAGCACAATGCCTGATTTATAGTAGATGCTTAATAAATGCTTGTTGGATTTGGTACTAATGGAAAATAATAATGTTCTATATTTTATTTTATTTTTTATAAAGCTTTTTATTTTCAAAACATATGCATGGATAATTAGACAACATTGACCCTTGCATAGCTTAACATTTTATATTTTAAAAAGAATGTCTACAAGTGTGTTAGAGTTAAAACAGGAGAAGGGCAAGGCAACCTTTCATATGTGACTTTCTATAGCATTCTATAGTATTTTCAAAGTTACATCATTGGCCTTGAAAGTATAAAAAATACAATTTCTTGCTGTCCTTGTTTGTGAATTATAACAGCTCCAAACACACACAAAACTGGTTGACTTAGAACGGTTCCATCTTGTTAGCTATTCTCTAATAGGAAATGTCATAAATATTTTGAGGTCATACAAGTTTCCTTGACAAATCCAACCGCAAAAATAACCTTGTTCAATGATCTTCTCTTAATGGTTAGCCAGGAAGACATTCACAAAAGTGGGAGAGATAGGCTTGTCAAAGTTGTTCACCAAAGTCACAAAGGGTATTTAATCCAAAATCCAGTTGGAAGAAGTCTTCTTTAGAGATGGTGAAATTCTACAGAGGACCTTGTGTGGACTGCTTCAAGCTCTCTAAAGGTCCTCTTTAATAAAGGGCCATTTGAAAGAGATTGACCTAAAATGAATGAATGAAAACAACATTTATTAAACACTTATTATGTGCTAAATGCCATAGGGGAAGAGTCTAAGGAGAGACACATGCAATAGGCAAAAACAAGAGGCATGAAGAAAGCATGGGGCTCAGATTATAAAATACAATTGGATAGACAATATGTACTGAATCAGAATGTGTACCTTTGGCAGTTAGTGTATATGAAGTAAGATCAGCAAGTTTCTTTGATAAAAGATTGATTCAAAAGAAAACCCTCCATTTGAGAAATGGTTTAAGGATATGAAAAGATAGTTCTCAGCAAAAGAAACCTATGTTAATTTATAGCCATTTTTAAAAATGCTCCAACTTATTATCAATTAAAGAAATGTAAACCAAAGCATTTCTGAGATTTTACTTCACATCCAGCAGAATGGGAAAGATGACAAAAAGGGAAATGACAAATGTTGGAGGGGCTGTGGGAAAATAGGCACCTTGATGCAGGTGGTTAACCTGTGAAAGACTACAGTCTATCTGAAAAGTAATTTGAAATAATACACAAAAAGTTATCAAATAATGCTATTCCTCTAAGTCCAGCTATCTCATTACTACTTCTGTGCCCAAAAAAGATCAAAGAAGGAGGAAAAGGTTCTTTATGGAATCCACAAGCTAATAAAACACCCAGAAAGAAGTTTCTAGGGTGCTAGGTGGATCCATTGTGGAAGGTTATTGGAAGAATATGGGTAACTCATCAAGGAAATAGAGATTAAAAAAGGATGATAGTCAGGTGCCCTGTATCTTTGAGACCTCATGAGAAGGTGATGAAGGCTCTGATCATGTTGGGTATACCTGCTATGGTAGCCTTATGGCAGGCATGGGTGGGCTTTGGACTGCATTGTGGGAGGGAATATCCAGAGATCACCTATCCATTATATTATCTGAGTATATAAAAACCACCGATAGGTTGTGATCGGCATCAGTGGAAGCATTGCCCATACTCATGAGGTCATAAGTATGTTCCAATATCCAAGTTAGTAAACTGCTTTTCCCTGTTCTCTTCCCCAAACATCTGCTTACTGAAGGTAATGGGACTTTAGTCTTGGATATGTTCCCATAGGCTGCAGGTTACTTCTAATTCCTATGGAAATGGATGCTTTGTTCTCTTCTCTTTTATTATCATCCATATTTCAACTTGTCTCTTTCTGCTTTTTCAAGGTGCCAATTTATTCTTTTGTTTTACTGATAAAGCTAAGAATGAATGGGAGAGCAACTATGTAATCAGAACACCTCTTAATTCTGGAAAGAAATAGCAAATATCAAATCCACTTTCACCTGTTAGTAAAAGAAAAATCCTAAAGCATGACCAGAAACCTGTCTGAGTACTAGGTGATGGATTCTGGCTACCCTTCAAGAAGTGAGAAGAGCAGGTATCTTCTATGGCTCCTTCTGAGTTCTCATGGGCATTATAATATTCTATGGGTTTGGAACTAGAAGTAGGAGGTGTTTGGGACCTGACAGTCCATTAATGGGACAGGGGGTAAAGAGCAGACATTGAGACCAGAGTCCAACCAAAAGGCCTTAAAAAAGGCCATAATTTATTCCAAAAGCTCCATCTTTGTCTTTTCAGTAATCTGTCACATTCTGGGAATGGAAAGCCAAGAACCTGTTCCTTGTAACTCTGAAGGGAATACTTTTCAAAAGATTCTGCTTCTACTCTGAATACTCTTGAATGAGAGGAAGCTTTCTTCAGAATGTCTGTGAATATGGGGAGAGAAAATAGAAGGAATATTGAGATATTTTGTAATAGCCTGAGGGAAAGGAGTTTCTGGAAACTAATACTTTGAAACCAAAGATGATTCTTCTAAATTGGGCTGAAATGGCCCATAGTGTTAACTAATAGTTGAAAATAAATGAAGCCTGCTGAAAGATTTAGACATTTCCATTAAGACCAAAGCCTGAAAGATGAATTTGAACTTCTGTCAAGCCCAAATACTTACAGATCCTGATCATTCCATTCTCTTCCTTTGTTTTCTCCCTTTTCTTGATGGCCTCTAATCCACCAGACTGAGAAGCCTGTTCCCTTATTCCAATTCGAAGGGTGCCTTGGGAATCCCAATCTCGGAAATGTTCTTCTCTTTCTACCGTGATTATTACAGCTGTAATATATTGAAACATAGCCAGAGGATTCACAGATGTCTCCTTTCCAACCGAGGTATCAGGAGGTGGGGAGCTGGAGGGGACTCAGGGAGATCAGTGGAATTTTGACAGGACGATGGTGTTGGATGGACACCGGTCACCAGAGACCACCACTGGCCTCCTTCCAGGGTCAGAAGCACATTCTTCACAGATGAACCACTTTTTAGCTCCTCTATAATGGAAATCTAAAGATTTATTATAAAGCAAGGGAAGGCAGAATGAGAAAAGAACACCAAAAAAATAGAGAGCAATCACATAAAGAATGCTTATGTTATTAAGAAATCTAAATGAACTAACTTCCTTTGCTTCCAGGAACCACATGTAGGGAAAATCCCTGACTGCATCTTCTAATTGTACATCTAGATGCCCCCGGAACTAGGGTCTAAATCACAGGGGACGTTCTTTTTGGAGAATGCATCCAGCCATCACTTTACATGTTTGAATTGTTCAATCTCATTATTGAGCAGTGAATTCACCTTCTCCAAATTGATTCTGCCACTATGGAATGCTGCCACCAGATGGTGGTAGGTACCTTTATCCATTGGCCTAAATTTTAAAAATCTAAATTACAGGTACAATTGGAGATTAGCATACTTTTCCACTTAAAATAATGTTATTTTTTCCTAAAAATTTCTGCTGGCCTGGCTATTCTGTACAAAGTGAAAACCTACCTGTAGAATCACAGATCCCGTAAACAAAAACAAATAAAAAAAAATGTTTGGCAAAGCAGTATAACTTAGGAGGTAGAAATTTGGCCTTTTAGTCCGGAGAAACCTGCCTCTAATAGACACTGGCTGTTTGAACCTGGGCTGTTTGATGGGCAGTTACAAGTCTCTAAGACTGTAAGTCTCAAAACCATGCCATACATTGGAGGGGGCATTTCTTTTACTAATAAAATTATAGGTTCACCACCTTCCTACCCCCCCAGAAAATCTTTATATAAACTAATATCTTTATATGTTTAAAGTTATAAACATGTATCTAAACAAAGCACCACATATAAATAAAATGTTTATATAGAAACTTAAATTAGAGTTTATATATAAGTATATATATGTATATATATATATATATATATATATTCTTGTAAAGAAAACAAAATCCAAGGAAAGTTTAATTCTTTCCCTTTCCTATTTTGACGTAATTAAGCATTACCTAACCCTTAGCTGTTCTCAATCATTGGGTAATCAAAACCTGCTGCAACAGTCGCCCTTCTTTCCACCATTTTACTCCTCCTTCTAGCCCGGGGCATTCATTTACCTGCCTCTGCCCCAAAATTCATGATTACTCCAGAAGAAATGTATTCAGAGCTTCCTGGCTGACCTCTGTTCTTTCTGAAACCTTGGCAGCTGCCACCTGGGCTCCTCACCTGGATCTGTCCAGATTCCCCCCCCCCATCTAACAGTTTTCATCCTCGGCCTTGAATTTGTACTGGATTCTAAGGATCCACATTTTTAGGAAACAGCTAACACATTTGGCAAACAGCAAGCTCAGAAGGTTCATGTACCTCTAAATGCGTGTGGAGGACTCTGGGAACCAAAGAAAATCATTGGGTCTATCCCTGCGAGTTTTGTCAGCTCATTAATGGCAATAACTCATGGGCCTTGGAGGTGAGCATTTCTTATGGGGCAGGTTTACTTAATTAAATGATGTTGTTGGTCTTGTGCAGGAAATGATGATTATTTGATCTTTCCCTTGTGCTGGAAATTATTTTAATAAGTCAAGGGTGGCAATAAAATATATTTAAATAGCTATAAATGGTCAACACAGACTCTTAACTTTTCAGGGCTGGAAAGGCCCCCAGAGACCCCCTGTGCTAAGCCACATCTGAAAGGGACCTTCCACAGTATATCCAACAAGTAGCCATCATTTTGTTGCTTGAGGACTTGGACAGTAGGTAGAGCCACCAACTCGAGCTAGTGGCAGCTTATCCCATATTTAATCAATTCTAATTGTCAGGAAGGTTTTCCTGACATGGAAACTAAAATTACTGCTTTGCATCCCCCACTTATTGTGCTTAATGCTATTTTTTTGTGCTCAAATTAAATAGATCTCTAATACTTCCTCCATAGGATAGTTTTTCAAATGCTTAAAGACTGCTAATCTATGCTTCTATTGGATCTTCTCCAAGCCAAGCCCCCTCCCAGTTGTTCCACTGACCCCCATAGCTTAATAGCTGCCATTTTAATGTTTTCCAGTCCCCCAAACACTTTAGACATCCCATCTCATTTGATTCTCATAATAACCTTGTGAGAGACATACCAACATTTTCATTACTGTTTAGAGAAACTGAACCTCAGAGACGGTGAGTAGCTAGCCCATGGTCACACAGATAGTTGGTATTAGAATCCACCATAAACTAACTTTTTTCCTAACTCCGAATGTGGTGTTCACATTATATTATTACATATATATATATATATTATTACAGAAAGGCAGACAACATCGAGCTAGCCCCTTTTATGTGATACCCTCATCCTGTATTTTTTATTGGCTTGAGGACTGGACTGGGTGAATTATTCTTTCTCTGTGTCATGGGATAAACACTATTTAAATGTCATATTCTCAGATTAGAAGGATTTAATTTGGTGATTTAACAGAATGTTTAATTACAAGTCATTTTAAGTGTCATATTCTCAGATTAGAAGTAATCAGTAACTTGGTGATTAAGTAGATTGTTTGGTTAGAAGTCATTTTGGTGATTGGAGTCCTTTCTGACTATCTGAGAAGGGAACACAGGATTGTTAATATGGTGGATGAGCTCTGTCCCTTGGGCAGAGGCTGGACCAACCCCCAAATTGGTTTTCTAGGAAGGAAAGGCCAGTCTTATTTAGGAAAAAAGCTGAAGAAGAATGCTCTAAGGCCTGGGGGAACTTGAGGGCTGGTGACATCATCAGGGAGCTTTATGTAAAGGAGATGTCTGGCAAAGTTGGACACCACACAGACTGTATTGGGACTCACTCTTGGGTATGCCCTTCTGACAACAGTCAGCTTTAGAGGCAGCTCGGTTAGAGTGGTTAGAGCTCTGCGACCAGAGGCAGGAAGACCTGAGTTAAAATCTAACCTCAGACGCTTACTACCTATCCACAAGTTTCCTCAACTGTATAATGAGGTTCATAATGGCCCCTCCCTCTTATGGTTGCTGTGAGAATCAAATGAGATATTGTGAAATGCCTGATATATAGTAGGTGTTTAATAAATAGTTGTTCCCTTCCTTTATTGTGTATAATTTCAAGATTTTTATTTTTTCCCTATAAATAAACCTTTGACAAAGGAGCATGAATTTACTTTTCCCTTTGTCAAGTCCCACCCTATTAAATAAGACTTAATCCTGGCCCTGCTACCTTTTAGCAATCACATTTGTCCAGCAACATAGAAAGAGAAGAGCGAGTGGGTCCTGGAGCCTTTAGTCTCTGGGATATAAGCAGTGGCGGGGGTTGAGGTATACATGTGTTGAAGACAGGTACCCAATGGCGAAGATGCATAATTCTCTCTGATCACAGAGGTCAGGGTCTTCGTACGTTACATCAGGACTGAGAGATTGATGAGGTCCAGATTAGAGGCAGATGCCCTGGATGTGGGCAGGTTTCGTGAAAGGAGCAATACCATGCAAATCTAAGGTTTTCTTTAGGTTTAGAGCCCCAGATGATAACATCCTCTCCCCTTTCCCAAATTCCAACCTTCCTTCCAGACCTTCCTTTTCCAAGGGGTAGGTATTCTGTGACTGCTGTCCAGATCACCCCCTTCTCTGTCTCCTGTACAACTGATTGTAAGACTGACTTAGCCTTTAGCATTTGCTGCCTTGCATTGTTAGTTAGCTCTTTGTCTTGTGTCTCTAACTGGACTGAAAGGTAAATGCTACTTTCTACTATATTTTAAAATGTATAATACCCTCAAGGAAACAAGGGGAAAAAGGAATAACCAAGGACAAGGAAAGTGATCGCCTGGATCCCCCCTGCCTGTCCAGAGCACACGTGGAACACTGGACTTGGGTTTGATGGCCACAATTTAGGAAGGATTCTATCCCCTAGAGATATTCAAGCAAGAGTTTCTAATCACCTGTCTGGTATATTGATAAAGGGATTCCTGTTTGGGTGTGTGTTTGAGGAGATGTCCTCGGGGGTCTCTTCTCTACAAAATGCTGTGTTATGATTCTTCATGTCTCATCCTCTCCGCTCACCTTCTCAACTCTTATCTTGCTGGTGGGCAGTTTGGGCCTCCAGAGGGTATCTGATCACTGATCCCCTAAAAGTTTTGAGAAAGTATGGTTTCTAGTATTTTTACTAATAAGCCTCAATCTGGCATAATTGCCATTAATGATTAACCAGTTGACATCAATTAGTTTTTCAACAGCATATTTACTAGGAGTCAGAAGTTACCAAAAAAATTCCCAAACTAGGGGTGCATTGCCCTCATTGGAAAAACTTGGTCCCTGGGGAGTAGCTTCAATACAAAGGTAGTAGGGAAAGTGAGTAGAAAATATATGTGTGTCCCAAGGATATCTCATGACTGTTAGTTTTGGAAACCTTTGTTTCCCCTCAGAGAGTACCCAGTCAGGTATAGCATCATTGATGAAGGATTCACTTCCTCAATCAGTCGGGATGGCTCCTTGGCCAATCCAATGCTCACTTTGGTCAGACAGATTGCTCCTCAGGGCTGGCTCTCCATCAGACTTAGCTACTGCGGTTACCGTCCCCATTGGTTTCTAGTTGCTGAAACATGCTGGGGATGATTCTATTAGAAACTCACAAAGTCATAATTTGCTTTATTCTATCTCCTGATGCTCATTTACCTCCAAATAAAAAAGAACCCCCAAAAATAACAGAGCCACCATACATTCACAGACAGTCAGGCGGGAGATATCTCTCACCTATCCAAAAGTGTGACAGATCTTACTTAGCTGACTCTACTCTAGTGCTCCAAGCTTTCCCCACTTTCCCTCTCGTTCTGTCCATGGCTGATGACATCTGGAATGCAAATCACATTATAGTTTTTGGAAAGGAAAGGAAAGGCCTCCTGCTTTCCTAGTTGAACTCACCTTAACCAAAGGTCAGTCTCGAATTGAAATCAGGTTCTTGGCTCACACCCTTGTGAGGTAAAATATTATGACTCTCTGGGATGGGAAGTCAATTTAGGACTAAAGAGTTTGTTTTCTGTTTTTTAAGTGGCCCTAGATTCCTTTGCCTCCTGTGTCAGAGGGGACCACTTTCTAACTAAGGAACAAAGAACAAAGTGTATTGAGGAAATGTTGTTCCATTCGGTACATGTCAAAGTGACCTGGTCTGGTTAAAGTCCAGACTAAGACTGGCTAAGATGAATCAAGCCGCTTATTCCAGGCCAATTTTTGCCCCTATTAGGATCCAGCTAGACCTGTTGGAGCCCACAAAGTCCTAAAACACTCCACTTCTCCTGAGTTTTTTTTTTAATTGAACTTTGGTGAATTGCCCCAGAAACCCTCACTTACTCTTGGGTCTTCTCTGGAAAGACCTGAATCTTAAGAGGAATTGGAGAGTTCGTGTAATCTTCAGGATCAGGAATGACTTGGATCTGGCTGCTCCTCCAGGGACAATCCCAGGTGTGGAAGGGATTTTTTGCTCACGTGTGATTCGGTTGCAAATGTTCCAGACTTTGAGTGACTGCGATTCTAGCAAAGGCCTGACTCACACAGTCCTGGTATCTTGTGAAATCGGCTGATGAGTCTGCAGAGGACATAACGTTTAGAGGAAAGCATTTTGATCTTGGGCTTATCTGAGAGCTTCATCTACTGCTGAGGTCTTTCTTCCAGCATTCTGTAGCTTTGGCAGCTCTCTGCTCAGACTTCAATTGGCCCTTTAGAAATTAAAGCTCATAGGGGATTGTGCAGATGTGAAAACAGGGGGTGTGTAAGGATTTTACATTCCTCTTCACTCCCTATAAGCTATCTGCTGCTTATATAATACTTCTGAAGACTAGAACCAGGGCTTATCTGTAAAATAAAATGTCATGAGCCATTTAATTCTGGCCTAGGAATTGAAGTGTTTTTTTGGGGGGAGATGTCATTGGCTTAAATAGGGTACAGAGTTTCTCTCAAAGAAGATAGGAAATTCAAGCAGGGGACATGTTCTGAAGGATATGTTTATCAATCTAGGGATGAAAATATTCCTAATACTTTATTATAATCAAATCAGTAACTAAGAACAGAGTAACTGGGTCTTTGTTCCCAGAAGGCTAAATTTAGGAAGTTCCATGTTTGGAGGACCCAAAGAGCATTTGCAGCCAGTTAACAGCATAGAAACAACAGAGCTTAATGCCCAGTTAACAAAAATAACTAGTTAAAAGAGGAAGATTCCACATGGTAGGACCGGGGTATCTTGGACACCAAATATGGCATTTTCTCTACCTTAGAATTGGAGTTAAAAAGCATGATCAAGGAGAGATATGGAATTAAGCTTATATATGGAATATGAAATTCTCTGATTATGGTAAAAACAGCTCTTTCTAAAGAATTGTAAAACTATCAAAAAATTGGATCAGTGAATTCAGTGAATGAATAATGGATCAGAACACCTCTGGTTATTTCCTAAATAAGATCTCCTGGTATTAAGCACATGCAAAGAAGAAATTACAGTGGCAAGTCAAGTCACTACCCATTTATTTAAGTACTTATGTTCTAGGTACTAGGTTAAGCATATACAAATAAGGTATATAATATATAGCTTATCATATGTGTATGTATAGACACGCATTTTCACTGGCTGATATGTATATATGTATATATTTAGATATATATCTATATAAATACCCATATCTATCTATCTATTTAATCTATTTATCTATCTTATCAGAAGGTGAGATTTTAGCTGAGACATGAAGGAAATCAGGAAAGCCAGAAAATGGAGACAATTCCAGTCCTAGGGGAGAGCCAGGGAAACTATCCAAAGGTGGGAGTTCAGAATACACAAGGAATAGTAAGGTTTGAGGTGTGAAAGGTAGGATGGGAACAACTTAGGGGGAACTTTCATAGCCAAGTGGAGGATTTTGGTTTTAATCCTGGAGGAAGTGGGGAGCCATTGGAGTTTAATGAATAACATTAAGCAGGATCAGACCTTCATTTTAGGAAGATCATTTTAAAGGCTGAGTGACATTAAGGGTCCATTAAAAGAAAGGTTAGACCAACCTTGGAAGTTTTATACCTTTCCTCAGTTCTCTGTATCACACCAAAGGTATTTAACCTTGGCACGCAGGAAACTTTGTCTTTTATTAATTTCATTTTTTTATTTCCTTGTCTTTTTGTTTTAATCGACTAAACTGACATTTTGAGTCTGGATGGAGAAAACAGTGAGGAAGTGGATAAAGAGTACAAATCTTGTTTTCTTCTTTCCGTTAAGCATATGCATATGGGGGCCCAGAGGAATGACTAGAACCCAATAATATATATTTTTGTTCATACTGTGATTTTTCCACATAGCTTAAAGGTCTTCACAGACCATTAAATCAGCCTTAAAACATCTGTTTGACTTGGGAAAGGAAGAATTGCTCTGATCTCCTTGATACTGATAAAGCAAGACCCAGAGGAGTGAGGCAGTTTTCCTGAGGTTATAAAGGGAGCCAGAGATGGAAGCCAGCTCTCAGGCCTCTACAGTATAGAAGAAAGCTCTGGAGCTGAAGCCAGAAGTCCTGGCTTTGAGTTCTTTCTCTGCTGATAACTAGCTCTGTGATCTTGAGCAAGTCTCTCACTTTTTTCAGCCTCGGTTTCCTCATTTGTAAACTGTGGATTGTCATTCCTGGAGCATCAGCTTCACATGGTTGTTGTGAGATTCTGGAAAGATAATGTAAGCAGGGAGATTTGTAAATCTCTCAAGTGCAATCAAAATTTAGTCACCTCCTATTCCCAACCAGCACAATTTCAACCTTTCTCTTAATCACTTGTAATAACTAGAATGGGCAATAGCACTCATTGCTAATTAACAAAGGAGCCATTTAGATGTATTCATGTTTAAGATACTCAGGGACTGAGGAAAGGAATGGAGTTCCATTTTCAGAAATCAAATTTTCAGTACTTTTGTAGATGGACTGCACTCTTGAGAGGTTTTAAATTCACAAATCTAATAGCAGAAACCTATTGTTAGACAGAAAATCCTATCTGCTCTAGAAGTCAGAGAAACTTGGGTTGGAATCCTGCTGAGTGACCCTGGGGCTCATTTTCCTCATCTATTAAATGGAGATGCTACATAGCATGCACTTCATGATATCCTCAAGCTCAAAGGTGATAATTTTATAAAAGGATTTGTAAATCTTAAAATACTCTATTAATGAGAGCTATTATTATGATTATTATCTTTCTTAAGTTCAAAGGAATTCAGATAGAAATACTGTTCCTTCATCTTCCATTTTCTGCAGGCTATTGCACAAGTGGATAAGATAACTGCTTTTTGCAAACGAATAAAAGTATTGGGATGTGAGTTCTCCTTCCATACACTCTCTAAAAGCACCTTTGGGATGACTCCAGTAATGGATGGGATAACGGGCATGGCATTTACTTTATTCTGTCCCCATGTGTTTTCATTTCTTTTGCAAGATCTCTATATTTTGAAAGCTTTTAATTTCATGTGATTTGGAAAGTAGAAGTACTCAGTATAGTAACAACTATTAAAAACCATTTTTGGTGGTCATTTTTATGTGTTCAATCTTTGATAATGCTCTGTTTATGTTATTTGTCAAATCCTTGAAACAGTTTGGGGTCTGTATTTACATAATGAGTATTTATCTGTTAACTTCTAAAGGAAAATGAATTTTTGATGCACAATTCTACTGGTTTTTGGCAAACTGGAAAAATATGGGGGACAGGTTCTACCGTTCCCCTATACCATCTTGGTAGAACAATGAGTGTAGACTTCTTAAGGATAACCACTTTGTTATTTCTGATGATGATGATCTAAATTCCAATTGCAATTATAAATCCTTTGTTTGGATATCAAATACAGACAACTCACCCACTTATTTGACTCTTCTTTATGAACATATCATGAGTTGAGTTCCTAGGTGGTTACCCATGGTGGGCCTTTTGATTCTCCCCTAGGATTTTAGACATTTCTGACATTCCCCCTGGTGGTGAATCTTTGACACTATATTCACAAATCCAACAACAGGAACATGTTGTCTACTTTCTGTAGCCTGGTGATGCTTGTTCCAAAATTTCTATGTCTTTTTAATCTGGCTACAAAGTGCTGTAAAGCATCTATAAATCTCCTTATTCTTTTTATGTGAGAAAACATCACTCTTTATTATTATTAATAGTCGTACTACAACTAGTAATGTGAATTTGTGATTTCAGTGTTATGGGGAATCCCCAGTGTGGAAACTCTGTCCAAGGGATGTATGATGCAAAATCTTAGAGACTTTCTTGGGCACGTAGGGGTTGTCACTTGCCTAGGCTCATAATTAGTTCGTGTCAGAGGTAAGAACTTGACCCTAGATCTTCTTATTTCTAAATCCAATCCTCTCTCCACTGTACAATGCTAACTCTCCTATAGCATTAATACTGCTTTTAAATCAAGTCAACCAGCATTTATTAGGAATTTACTGTGTGCAAGGCATCTTGCTATGAGCTGGGAATAAAAATGCAAGAAATAAGGCAACTCTGATCCCCAAGGTGCTTATATTATCATTGAGAAAGATAACCTATAAAAGGGAGGCAAAATGAAGGGATAGGGGGAGGAAAAGTTGAGGGAGGTACATGATGGCCAAGCCTGAAGAGTTAGGAGTAGAGCCAGAGGAGGAGTGATAGATAGCTGACCTAAGAACTTGTCAAAATGCAGATTCTGGGAATAACTCATAAGTGGGAAGAGGGCCCCCTGGAGTGGAAAGATCTTCCAAGATGAGAAGCAGCTGAGATATGGAGGAGGCTGGAGAAAGAGAAGAGCAGAGCCTACTGCTTATTTCACAGGTTTGTGGTGACAGAAGAGCTTTGCAAGCCTTAAAGTGCTTTAGAAATATAAATTTAATCTAATTTTCTTTGCCTAACTTACCACATGTTCTCTTTAACACATCAAAGGCAGTTACAGATGAGCCATGTATCTGTAGGCACTTCTAATGAGAGTGGATCTTAGAGATATCTCAAGAATTCTCTCCTACTCTTTTCTTTTTTCTTTCCTTCTCTCCTTTTCTTTCCTCCCTTTTTCCTTCCTCCTTTCCTCCCTCCCTTCTCTCTTCCTCTCTCCCTCTGTTTCTCCCTCCCTCCCTCATTCCTTTCTTCCTTCCTTCCTTCCCCCCCTTTCTTTCTTTCTTTTCTTCTTTTCATATTTGGTCAATGAAGTTCATGAACAGAAATACATTCTGTAACACAATAAAGAAATCTGGCTAAAGGGGCCAGCAGTCATAATTCATTTCATGTAAGAGAGCAGTTTCATGCGATCTTTATGGTCTCTGATTGTTTAGAGGTCAAAGCAAACCCTGTTTTCACCACCTTATTCCAAGAAGATGGCCTCCTGTAAGCAATGAGTTAGGATTTGCCTGAACTTCATAAGCCCTTGGAACTAGAAAGCAGCCTAGCCTTTCTGCACTGCTAAAAGCTTTTCCATATGAAAAGGAAACCAGGAAATGGGAGTCTTCATCTCTCCTTTATGATCAAAGCCAGGAAAAGATATTAAGCAGATACTGACCGGTATTTTTTGTGGTCAGTATCAGGATTTATTGGCCACAATGGCAAATATGGACTTGGAGCAATGTGAGCAAGGTCAATATCTATCCCAGAGGGCAACAAATTCTGATGATCGTCACAAGCCTAGACCTTAGGTTTTTTTAAGTTTTTAATACTATTGAAAAATCTTTAAAAATTATTTTTCTAACCTTGCTGTGATTTTCCAACCCTCCTACCCCAAAATGTACCTTACCTTATAACAAAGAAGTACAGTTAAACAAGACAAACTGATGCTTTGACCTTGTCTGACATCATCCCTCATTCCTCATCCATAATCCAACATTGCTTTACCAAAGAGAAGATTTATTTGATAATCAGTCCTTTGGGGTCTGAGAGTTGGATAGGACCTAAGAGATCATTCAAGTCAGTCCTCTAATTTTAGAAATAACTGAAATCAGAGAGTTAAATGACTTCACAAAAGTCACACATCAAGACTGGTTAGGAGGGCAAAAGCGGTGGCTCGTGCTCATGATCCTTGCTACTGGGGGAGACTGAGGCTAAGTGGATCATCTGAATGTGGGAGTTACTAACTGAACAGGCTTGCAAGTTTCTGCACTGAGCCTGGAGCTAATTTATTAAAATCCTAGGAGGGGGCAGCCAGGTGGCTTATGGAGAATCAACCCAGTCCAGATTGGACATGGTAGGTCAAAGCTGCCTTTCAGAAGAGCAGTGGGCTAAGACCCAGGAGTGTCCTCTGCAATTCCATCCTGGGAAAGACAAACAGGAAGATCCATTCTCCAGTGGCAAAAAAGAAAGGACTGATTACTGTAATCAACTTCCAGGATCATCCCTGAGGACAAAAGGCAAATGTGCAATATTTATCAAGGAGCATCTGCTGTATTTGGTGTGACAGCAGAGAGGGAGGGCACTGTATTTTCCCTTTCTAACATAGGTAATGCTACTTCAAAACAGGTATTAGCATATGCAAAATATATACTTTAAAGCACTGTCTTAGACAGAAGATTTGCTCTCCCTGAATTGCTATTATCCTTCTTCCCTCTCTATCTTGTATTTATGTAAGCTCTGATAGCAGGGAACTCTTTTATCTAATCTCTTCTACCAGTCAGTAAGAACTTAATAAAGAATTGCTTTATGTTTTGTATCCCCAGTGCTTAGCACACATTAGACAATTGCAGATTGTTTGATTCACAAAACAGATTCAAGCAATGAAATCTGAATTATGATGTTTTTTAGTGGTGACATCTTATGTTGTTGGGATTTTTTGGTGTATTGTTCTGTTGGTTCTGCTTTGCACTGCCTTGGTTCAAATATGTCTTTCTATATTTCCTAATTCATCATTTCTTATGGTACAGTCAGTGTGCAGTATGATACAGTAAATGGTACATTATTTCCTAATCCAGAACTTGTTCAGTTATTCAATTAGTAGCTCAATTAGTAGTCACTCCCTTTGTTTCCATTTTTTTTTCATGGCCACAAAAAGTGCTACTGGGACTCTTTGTCAATCTTTGTGACCTTTCCCCTTTAATTAATTAAGATAATATATGTAAAGCACTTTGTAAACTTTTAAATGTGAGCTGTTACTATTATTATCATTATTATTATTCTTTGACCTCATTGGAGCATATACCTTCTAGACTTTACAACTTCAAGAATACCACCTTTTCTAGAATGATTCCAAATTGTGTTCCAGAACAGTTTGTAGTATTTTTTAAAAATCCAGAATTTGGTAGAATTTTTTCTCAGTTTCTCCACTGGTGTTAAAACACGAGAATCCTAAAAATACACATCTATCCCAATAGAGCAAAGTTGATCTTGTTAGAAAAGTATAATGGTTCCTAAAAGTTCCTGCATGTAAAGTTCTACCCATCACAAAAATGGTGTAATAACCAAAAACCAAAATATTGACTTGAATTTTGGTCAGCTTTAGTCTTGGTCCATTCTGTTGGGCTAGCAATTCTTTCTCTGATTTGGATTGAAGCTTGCAGGGAGAATGGCTTTGAGTGGGTGCTTCCTTTGCAGGGACCAGAAATCCATTAAGATCTTCCTTATAGAATAATCACTTGCTTTTTTCTTTTCAAGCAATCTAAGGTAACTTTTAAATATAAGATTACTTGGCTCTAAATATATCACAGATGCAAGGGGTGGAGGAGAGCCATTATCACACCTCATCAGAAAGACATTTTCACCTGCTCATATGCTGTCCACCTGTTAATGACTGTTACTGTCCTTTGTTGCTGTGATATTAAGACATTTTCATCTGAGGAAAGCTGTTGGCAACAGTTAAAAGGAAGTGGTTGATGTGGGGCAATAGGGATCACTTCAAGAAGTGGCGAGTGCTCTGGGGACACTGTTCACAGTGACTAGGATCATTCTTCCAATGCTGATTTCTGATCTGCTCTTTCATCTATGCCATTAATATAAAGTGAAGTCCCCTCCTCCCCCATGCTTCTTTGATGCCTCATGCTGGCTCTCAAAAGGTTTTGGCAGCAGCAAGATCAAGGTCTGGCCAGCCTTACCAAGCCAGAAGAGCTTGAGAGTCAGTTTGGAATAAAGAACTAGGCAGTTTTGGAGAGGGCTGACTAGCCCTTATCAGCATGGGATGGGCCACTGAGGGGCAGCTACTAAGGCAGGCAAGGCTTAGAACCTGCTTTGGTCCGGGAGGAAGCCCACAATTCCATTCTATTTAGTTTAATTCACTAAAAAGCTACCATGAACTTTTGTCTCTCTTTGTAACCCCAGCACTTAGCACAGTGCCTAATATAGTAACTGCCCAATAAATGTTTATTCAACAATGTAATAATAATAATAATATTTATATAGTGCCTACTGTGTGCCAGATAGTGTATTTAGCACTTTATGAATATCTTATGTGATCCTCAGAGCTCTGAGAGGTATTATCCCCCATTCTATGGTTGAATCAACTGAGGCAGACAGAGATTAAGTGACTTGTTTTGAACTTGGGTCTTCTTGACTCTAAGTCTTACAGATTATTCACCATACCACCTCACTGCCATACTAGGATATAAATACAAAAAAAAAAAGCAGAATTAGTCCTTTTCCTTGAGAAGTTTATATTCCATTAGTTGCCATTGAATCATGGATGAATATAATTCTATAATTCATTTTTAACTCTCTTCTCACAGCCTTCTTCCTCCTCTCAGCCTATTCAACTCCATAGCATGATACTGAGAATTAGGTTTAAAATTATTGACATCTTTTGTTTTTACATTACCCCCCCCTCTTCCTTTCTTTCTCTCTCTCTCTCTCTCTCTCTTTTTCTTTTTGCTGAGGCAATTGGAATTAAGTGACTTGCCTAGGATCACACAGCTAGGAAGTGTCTGAGACCAGATTTGAACTCAGGTCCTCCTGACTTCAGGGCTGGTGCTCTACCCACTGCACCATCTAGCTGCCCCCCATATAAATATTCTCATGCTTATCTGGGGTCATCGTAATAATTGCTTCTTATATTCAATTATGTTTCATTACATTCATGGACCACAATTTATTTCGCCATTTCCAAACCAATGGGCCTATACTTTTTCTGTTTCTTTACTACTTCATACTACCAAAACTAAGCTGTTATAAATATTCTGTGTTAGGAGACCTTTTATTCTTTTTCTTTTTCTTTTTTTTTTATCTTTGGCCTTCTTGGATTATATGTCTAGGGATTATATGACCTAGGGATTCTGTGGGTCAAACTGCATGGACATTTTAGGCACTCCCTAAGCATAATTCCAAATGACTTTCCAAAACAGTTGGACCAATTCACCCTTCCAAACATAGCCCAGTACTCAGCCTGTATTTATGCATCGACTATCCAATTTTCCTTCAGCTTTCTCAATTACTGGATGTGAGGTGAAATTTCAGATTTGCTTTGATTTACATTTCTCCCATTCTTAGTGATTTAAAGGGACTAAAGTGTATGGGCTTATTAGTATTTTTTACTTCTTTTTTGGAAAACCATTGTTTATATCCTCTGATCAATTGCATTTTGAGAACTGTCTCCTGATCTTATATATTTAATTTAAGTCCCTACATATCTTGGATATCAGAACTTTATCAAATCTATTTGAGATAAAACATTTTTTTCAGTTGAGAACTTTCCTTCTTATCCTAGCTGAGTTGATTTTGATCTTGCCAAAAGTTTTTTTTAATAACATCTTATCAGAATTCTCTATTTAATCTTTTTAAAATTTCTTCTATTTCTTGCTTGGTAAAGAATTTTCCCCACAACTACAGTAGGGGAAAAGGGGGAAAAAATCCCATTAAGCCACAGATAATCGAGTAAACTTTATTTTTGTCACTAATTTAAATGTTATTTACTAAAAGTTCATTATTAAACAATATCAGAGACACATGACATTTCCACCTTTCATTTTAAGCATGCATAATATAGGGCCTTTGAAATAGTGCTGTTTTGGATGAAATGGAAATTTGTGGAAGAAGGAAGAGTGATGTTCTGTGTCTTTTTTTGGCTACAGAGATGTGTTCTCCCTTTGCTTTAGAAAGTGCCTCCTCAACCCCAGTCTGAGTTTTCTTCCAGTTCTGTCTAATGTGAACATGTTTTCCTCAGAATTTAAACTCTGAGGAATCCCATGATATCTTGTAAATTTGAGTCCTGGCTCTTTTCCCTTCCTTCTATCAAATGATGGAGGAATTGGGGATGTATTGAAATTTTCCAGGTTTTTTGGGGGGTGGTGATGGGTGAGCGTGTAGTTTTGGAAGGACAGTAGGATGTTTTTTGTCTGAAGCCTGTCTTGAAAGAAGAGAGAGAAGTGGAGAAGCAAATCTGATTCAGCTACAGGTGCAATGGCAAGGGGATGTATTTATGGGACTTTGGGGCTGAAGGAAGGAGTGCTCTCTGGGGGCCATTCACACAGTGAATCATGGAGCTGACTCTGACAATAAATACTACCATTGAGAATGCACGAGGATGGAGCCAGAAGTCAGACACACTCAGAAGACTTCGCCTGCAAAAAGAGACTCACAGCTGTGGGAAGGAGAGATAAAGCCAGGCAAGGAGCAATACTGAGTCTGGGGCTTGCACCCTGGGGGGAAAGACTTCCAGGCTGGTGGAAAAGGGATCCATAACCTTAGATAAGGCAGAGCCTTGGGATTCACATGCAGTTTCCATTTTCTGAGATGCTGGCACTTCTGTACCCACACATCTCCCTTTAGGATTCCCCGCTCATTGTTTTTCTGGGCTTCAGTCCTGTTTCTCATACCATTGCTTTCTGAGCTCTCAAAATGACAAGTGACTCATCCAAACAAACCAGCCTTCTCTTGGATTGTGATCAAATTTTTTTTTTTACCTTCTTTGTTTATCTTATCTTATTTCATTTATTTTGCAGGCACAGCCTGGAAATAAATTTAATGGAAGTACTCTGAGAATTTGTTTCATTCCACTCTGGATCCTGCTTTCCCATAGCCAACCTTTCTCACTGGGTGGCTGTGCTCTCATTCTGAACTGACCAATAGCCCGGGCCAGGAAGAAGAGCCCAGCCTGTCTCTGTTGCGAGCCTCCTAGCTCAATGTGGACATGCAGAGAGTTTTTAAAAGTACGTTTCAGGTTAAAGAGGGAGTTGAAGGACTTTTCTTAGAACCATGGGACATCCATTTTTCTTGGCTCTGACTGCCTTCCCTTGGGGTCCGTTCCTGGTTCTAATTCCCTTTGTGGGAATGGTCAGTTGGGAAGGCCCTGGGGGCTGTGTGTGAGAAGAATTGCTCCAAGCATGGGGCAAGGTTGTGTTCCAGCATCCACCGAGGGCTTTCTGTTCTTGGCTCCTCCAGGGATCATTCCATTGAATCATGCTTTACTTAACTGCATGTCCTGTTTGTATCCCAGGTTGCAGATGAATTACAATTGGACATGTTGTACGTAACAGTAGCTGTCAGAGAGATCATGTTGTAGGAATCCTGAACAAATCCCCAGCTGTTTACAGAGGCTGACAGAAGATTGTGAGCACGTGATAGAATTTGGAGGGGATGCCCTAGTCCCAATCCAGACTCTCTTAAGACAAGACTATGGGCACTATGCACTTCCCTAATCCAGGGAGTTTTTGTAGGGTTGGCTGAATGGCACAATGGATAAAGTCTTGGGCTTGATGTCAGGCAATTGTGTTTTAAGCACTTAGTAGCTGTGTGATCCTGGGTGCCCTTTATCTACCTCAGCCTCTTTCACAAAGGGAGGGAATTAGACTCTGGCTTTTCAAGTCCTTCTAGTTCCATAGCTATGATCCTATATAGAAGGTAGCAAGGCTTAAGGAGTCGAGAATCGGCCTTAGAGCAGGGATGATCCAGGTTCAAATCCCATTTCAGATACATGTTGCCCTAGTGACCTTCCCAAGTCACTTAATCTCAGCTCAGAAAATAATGATATGTCAATATATATTTGTTAAGGGTCCTACTATGTTGAGTCACTGTGCTAAATCCTAAGGAGACGACGAAAAGGAAAGGATAGTCCCTGTCCTCACCCTTTAATAGTGGAGACAAAATGCAGTGGAGACAATTATGTACCAACAGGATAAATTGGAAATAAACCCAAAGGGAAAGCACTAGCTTACTTTTAGATAACATTTAGAGATTTCTCTCAATTTATCTTTACATCAATCTTATAATATAGTTGCTATTGTTTTATAGATGAGGAATTGGAGGCTGAGCAAAGACAGCTTTCCTAGGGTCATACAGCTAGATTTGAATTCAGGTCTTCCCAATTCCGTTGGTGGAAGGAGTATCTGTACTAGTAATTCTCTGCATTCATGAAATTACTGGTTCAGAAACCCCCACCTAAAGATGAGAAGTTCTTCATTCTTTAATGAGAATAACGCTTAAAAATTAGACTTTTAGGTCCTTTTAAAATAAGTTGTTCTAAATCTGTAGGCTCAGTTCATCTGTTGTCCACTGTATTATTCTTGGGGGGAGAGGAGGCAGACTTTTTAAGCCCCCTCATCCTTTTTAAAATAAGTTGTTCTAAATCTGTAGGCTCAGTTCAACTGTTGTCCACTGTTTTATTCTTGGGGGGAGAGGAGGCAGACTTTTTAAGCCCCCTCATCCTTTTAAAATAAGTTGTTCTAAATCTGTAGGCCCAATTCATCGGTTGTCCACTGTTTTATTCTTGGGGGGAGAGGAGGCAGACTTTTTACTCTTCTGGTCTTTGGTACCACCCTGATGTTTGTTGGCAATCAACAGATTTTTTTTTTTTTTTATTTTATTTTATTTTTTTAATTTTTATTTTATTTGAATAACATATGTGTGGGTAATTCCTCAACAATAACCCTTACATAGTTTTCCGCCACAAATTTTTCCCCCCAACTCCCCACCCCTCCCCCTAGATGGCAGGATATCCACTACATGTTAATCACGTTAAAATATTGGCAAATCGAATATATGTATACATACTTCCAAACTTATCATTGGTGTGCAAGAAAAATCTTATCCACACGAACGATATATCAGATAAAGGAAACACAATGTAAGCAAACATCAATCAAGGAGTATGAGAATGTTATGTTGTGGTCCACATTTCGCATCCCTCTCTCTGGGTGTATATGGCTCTTCAGTGAACAATTGGAGGTGGTTTGAAACATTTCATTGTTGAAGAGAGCCATGTCCATCAGAATTGATCGTCATATAGTACTGTTGTTGCTGTGTATAATGATCTCCTGGTTCTGCTCATTTCACTCAGCATCAGTTCATGTAAGTCTCTCCAGGCCTCTCTGAAATCGTCCTGCCGGTCATTTCTTACAGAACAATAATATTCCATAACATTCATATACCATAATTTATTCAGCCATTCTCCAATTGAAGGGCATCTATTCAATTTCCAGTTTCTAGCCACTACAAAAAGGGCTGCCACAAACATTCTTGCACATGTGGGGCCTTTTCCTTCCTTTATGATTTCTTTGGGATATAAGCCCAATAGAAATGCTGCTGGGTCAAAGGGTATGCACAGTTTGATAACTTTTTGAGCATAGCTCCAAATTGTTCTCCAGAATGGCTGTATCCGTTCACAGCTCCACCAACAATGCATCAGTGTCCCAGCCTTCCCACAACCCCTCCAACATTCATCATTAACTTTTCCTGTCATTTTAGCCAATCTGACAGGTGTGAAGTGGTATCTCAGGGTTGTCTTGATTTGCATTTCTCTGATCAATAGTGATTTGGAGCACCTTTTCATATGACTATAAATAGTTTTAATTTCATCCTCTGAAAATTGTCTGTTCATATCCTTTGACCATTTATTGATTGGAGAATGGCTTGAATTTTTATAAATATGAGACAATTCTCTATATATTTTAGAGATGAGACCTTTATCAGAACCCTTAAATGTAAAGATGATTTCCCAATTTATTGCTTCCCTCCTAATCTTGTCTGCATTGATTTTGTTTGTACAAAAACTTTTTAACTTAATATAGTCAAAGTTATCTATCTGGTTTTCAATTAAAAGTTCCAGTTCTTCTTTGGACATAAATTTATTCCATCTCCACAGGTCTGAGAGGTAAACTATATTATGTTCCTCTAACTTGTTTACAAAATCACTCTTTATATCCAGATCATGAACCCATTTAGATCTTATCTTGGTATGTGGTGTTAGATGTGGGTCAAGCCCTAATTTCTTCCACACTAGTTTCCAGTTTTCCCAGCAGTTTTTGTCAAATAGTGAATACTTATCCCAAAAGCTGGGGTCTTTGGGTTTATCAAAAACCAAATTGCTATAGTTATTGCCTAGTTTGTC
>JAJPUD010006328.1:74406-94369 GCA_023553655.1 Myrmecobius fasciatus
CAGCCCAATAGAAATGCTGCTGGGTCAAAGGGTATGCACAGTTTGATAACTTTTTGAGCATAGCTCCAAATTGTTCTCCAGAATGGCTGTATCCGTTCACAGCTCCACCAACAATGCATCAGTGTCCCAGCCCTCCCACATCCCCTCCAACATTCATCATTAACTTTTCCTGTCATTTTAGCCAATCTGACAGGTGTGAAGTGGTATCTCAGGGTTGTCTTGATTTGCATTTCTCTGATCAATAGTGATTTGGAGCACCTTTTCATATGACTATAAATAGTTTTAATTTCATCCTCTGAAAATTGTCTGTTCATATCCTTTGACCATTTATTGATTGGAGAATGGCTTGAATTTTTATAAATATGAGACAATTCTCTATATATTTTAGAGATGAGACCTTTATCAGAACCCTTAAATGTAAAGATGATTTCCCAATTTATTGCTTCCCTCCTAATCTTGTCTGCATTGATTTTGTTTGTACAAAAACTTTTTAACTTAATATAGTCAAAGTTATCTATCTGGTTTTCAATTAAAAGTTCCAGTTCTTCTTTGGACATAAATTTATTCCATCTCCACAGGTCTGAGAGGTAAACTATATTATGTTCCTCTAACTTGTTTACAAAATCACTCTTTATATCCAGATCATGAACCCATTTAGATCTTATCTTGGTATGTGGTGTTAGATGTGGGTCAAGCCCTAATTTCTTCCACACTAGTTTCCAGTTTTCCCAGCAGTTTTTGTCAAATAGTGAATACTTATCCCAAAAGCTGGGGTCTTTGGGTTTATCAAAAACCAAATTGCTATAGTTATTGCCTAGTTTGTCCTGTGATTCTATCCTATTCCACTGATCGACTACTCTATTTCTTAGCCAGTACCAAATGGTTTTGATGACCGCTGCTTTATAATATAGTTTTAGATCTGGTACAGCAAGTCCACCATCTTCAGCCTTTTTTTTCATTAATCCCCTTGAAATTCTAGACCTTTTGTTTTTCCAAATGAACTTTGCTACTATTTTTTCTAGATCTGTAAGATAATTTCTTGGGAGTTTGATTGGTATGGCACTAAATAAGTAAATTAGTTTGGGTAGTATTGTCATTTTTATTATATTCGCTCGTCCTACCCATGAGCATTTTAAGTTTTTCCAATTGACTAGGTCTGATTTGATTTGTGTGGAAAGTGTTTTGTAATTTAGTTCATATAGTTCCTGACTATCCCTTGGCAGATAAATTCCCAAATATTTTATACTATCAACAGTTATTTTGAATGGGATTTCTTTTTGTATCTCTTGCTGCTGAACTTTATTGGTAATATATAAAAATGCTGATGATTTATGTGGATTTATTTTGTATCCTGCCACTTTGCTAAAGGTGTGAATTGTTTCTAGTAGTTTTTTAGTTGAGTCTCTAGGATTCTCTAAGTATACCATCATGTCATCTGCAAAGAGTGATAATTTGGTTTCTTCACTACCTACTCTGATTCCTTTTATCTCTTTTTCTTCTCTTATTGCTAAAGCTAACATTTCTAATACAATATTAAATAGTAATGGTGACAGTGGGCAGCCTTGTTTCACTCCTGATCTTATTGGGAATGGTTCTAGTTTGACTCCATTACATATGATGCTTGCTGAAGGTTTTAAGTAGATACTACTTATCATTTTAAGGAAAAGCCCATTTATTCCTATACTCTCCAGTGTTTTTAATAGGAATGGGTGTTGGATTTTATCAAAGGCTTTTTCTGCATCTATAGAGATAATCATATGATTTTTATTAATTTGGTTATTAATATAATTGATTATGCTAATAGTTTTCCTAATATTGAACCAGCCCTGCATTCCTGGTATAAATCCTACTTGGTCATGATGTATTATCCTGGGGATGACTTTCTGTAATCTTGTTGCTAAAATCTTATTTAAAATTTTTGCATCAATATTCATTAGGGAAATGGGTCTATAGTTTTCTTTCTCAGTTTTCTCCCTACCTGGTTTAGCTATCAGCACCATATCTGTGTCATAGAAGGAATTTGGTAGTACACCTTCTTTCCCTATTTTTTCGAATAGTTTATATAGTATTGGGATTAATTGTTCCTTGAATGTTTGGTAAAATTCACATGTAAATCCATCTGGTCCTGGAGATTTTTTCTTAGGGAGTTGATTAATAGCTTGTTCTATTTCTTTTTCTGAAATAGGGCTATTTAAATAATTTATTTCCTCTTCTGTTAATCTGGGCAATCTATATTTTTGTAGATACTCCTCCATTTCATTTACATTCTCAAATTTATTGGCATAAAGTTGGGCAAAGAAACTCCTAATTATTACTCTAATTTCCTCTTCATTGGAGGAAAGTTCTCCCTTATCATTTTTGAGACTAATAATTTGATTTTCCTCTTTTCTTTTTCTAATCAAATTAACTAAAGGCTTATCTATTTTGTTGGTTTTTTCATAAAACCAACTCTTACTTTTATTTATTAATTCAATAGTTTTCTTATTTTCAATTTTATTGATCTCCCCTTTAATTTTCAGAATTTCCAATTTAGTATTTAATTGAGGGTTTGTAATTTGGTCTTTTTCTAGCTTTTTTAATTGTAAGCCTAGTTCATTAATCTTCTCCTTCTCTGTTTTACGCAAGTAAGCATCTAGAGATATAAAATTACCCCTTATAACCGCTTTAGCCGAGTCCCACAAATTTTGGTATGTTGTCTCATTGTTGTCATTCTCCTGGATGAAATTTTCGATTGTGTCTATAATTTGCTCTTTCACCCATTCGTTCTTCAGGATTAGATTATTTAATTTCCAAATAACTTGGGGCCTATTTTCTCCTGGCCTTATATTACATGTGAGTTTTATTGCATCATGATCTGAGAAGGATGCATTTACTATTTCTGCTTTTCTGCAATTGATTTTGAGGTTTTTATGCCCTAACACATGATCAATTTTTGTATAAGTTCCATGAACCCCTGAGAAAAAAGTATACTCCCTTCTATCACCATTCAATTTCCTCCAGAGATCTATCATACCTAACTTTTCTAGCCTTTTGTTAACCTCCCTAACTTCTTTCTTATTTATTTTGGAATTTGATTTATCTAATTCTGAGAGAGCAAGGTTGAGATCTCCCACTAGTATAGTATTACTGTCTATTTCTCCTTGCATCTCTCTTAACTTCTCCTCTAGGAATTTGGATGCTATACCACTTGGTGCATATATGTTAAGTATTGATACTGCTTCATTGTCTATGGAACCCTTTAGTAAAATGTAGTTTCCTTCCTTATCTCTTTTAATTAGATCTATTTTTGTTTTTACTTGATCCGAGATAAGGATTGCTACCCCTGCCTTTCTTTGTTCACCTGAAGCATAGAAGATTCTGCTCCAGCCCTTTACCTTCACTCTGTATGTATCTCTATGTTTTAGATGTGTTTCTTGTAAACAACATATTGTAGGATTCTGGCTTTTAATCCAGTCTGCTACCCGCTTCCGTTTTATGGGAGAGTTCATCCCGTTCACATTCACAGTTAAAATAATTATATCTGTATTCCCTGCCATCTTATTTACCCAGAGTTATGATTTTCTCTTCCCTTTCCCTTCTCTCCCTTCCCCCCTCCCCAGTACTTTGCTCTTGAAGACCACCTCCCACCAATAATCCTCCTCCCTTTAGAGTCCCTCCCTCCCCTTTATACCTTTCCCCTAATCCTTCTATTAGTTTATCCCTTTCCTTTTCTCCCCTCCCTCCTACCTTCCCACAAGGAGGGTCAGTGCTTTCTTTGAAGCCAAATGTATCTGACTCTCTTAGAGTCCAATCTAATGAGAGTAAGGTTTACACAATACTCGTCACCCTCCCTTCTTCCCCTCAATTATATTAGATCTTCTATGTCTTTTTATGAGATTTTGCCTTATTTTACCTCCTATATTTTTACTTTATTTTGCCTCCTTTTCCCCCCTCCCCCCTTTTTCTTTTTCAGTATGGTATCCCTTCTACCTCTAATTTCTTTTCCATTATTATCAAAGAAAAATCAAATTATACTGCCATTCTTTAAAGGATACCTATAGTAGGAATATAGTTCTCAAGAGTTTTCCTTTTTACCTTTTTATGTTTCTCTTGAGTTCTCTATTTGGAGGTCAAATTTTTTGTTCAGATCAGGTCTTTTCATTAGAAATATGTGAAATTCTCCTGTATCATTGAATGACCATCTTCTTCCCTGGAAGAAGATGCTCATTCTAGCTGGATAACTTATTCTTGGCTGTAATCCAAGTTCTTTTGCCTTTCGGAATATCTGGTTCCAGGCCCTTCGATCCTTCAATGTGGAAGCTGACAGATCCTGAGTAATTCTAATGACAGTTCCTCGGTATTTGAACTGTTTCTTTCTAGCTGCTTGCAATATCTTTTCCTTGGTGCGATAGTCCTGAAATTTGGCCACGATATTCCTTGGGGTTTTAATTTTGGGGTCTCTTTCTGGAGGTGATCGGTGAATTCTTTCAATGCCAATTTTGCCTTCTGATTCTAAAACATCAGGGCAATTCTCTTTCATGATTTCCTGGAGGATAGCATCCAGGTTCTTTTTTTCATCGTGGCTTTCAGGGAGTCCGATAATCCTTAAATTGTCTCTCCTGGATCTGTTTTCCAAGTCAGTTGTTTTTCCTAGGAGATATTTCATATTTTCTTCTATTTTTTCATTTTTTTGTTTTTGTTTAACTGATTCTTGAAGTCTTATTGAGTCATTTACTTCTATTTGTTCAATTTTAATTTTTAGAGTATTATTTCCTTCAGTTATCTTTTTTAGCTCCTTTTGTAGCTGGCCAATTGAATTTCTGGATTCAATGCATTCTTTTTCCATTTTGCCAGTTTTATTTTTCAGTGAATTGTTGTCTTTTTCCAATTCACCAATTTTGTTTTTCAGTGAATTGTTGTCTTTTTCCAATTCACCAATTTTGTTTTTCAGTTCACCATTTTTATTTTCCAGTGAATTGGTGATTTTTTCCAATTCACCAATTTTGTTTTTTCAGTGAACTGTTTTCTTTTTCCAATTCACCAGTCCTATTTTCCAGTTTTTGATATTTCTGTTGCCCTGATCTCAATTTATTTCCCCATTCTTCTTCTAGCTCTCTTTTGAGATTCTTAATGCAATCATCCAGGTAAGCCTTCTGAAAGGGAGACCAACTTAAGTCTGCCTTTGTGGCTTCATCTGGGATTGTTTTCATAATGTCAGGATCTGGGGACTGTTCTATTTTTTCTCCGTAAAAGCTTTCTATGGTGAGAGCTCTCTTCTGCTTCTTGCTCATGATTTAAAGTTGGGATATTGGTCAAAAGCCGAGAAAACTGCAACAATTTATATTTGCCCTGGGGCAGTTTGCCGAGTTGACTTCCGGTCTGAGGCTGGTCGGGCTAGATTTGCACCAGGACCACGTTTTCAGCTGGTCTCGATCCACCCTTTTCCAAAGGCAGATCTGCCAAAGCACCTGCCTGCAAGCAGAGCAAAGTGGCCCAGGCGTCTCCCAGGGGCTTCCTGGGTGCCCAAAATCCGCCCCTCTATCGCAGCCCTGACTTCCGCCCCGGCTGGAGTCCGATCGCGACCGGAGGCCGATTTCCCCTGAGGCTAACCTTCTCCGGAGTTCTTTCAAGGTAGATCTTTTATAGAAGTGCGTTGTAGTCCAAATGCTTGGTGAGGACCTCACTCAGGAACCAGTTTTAAGGCTTACTTTCTGGATTTGAGGGAATTGTCGGAGGGAGTTCACAGAGAAAGCTGTCCGCAGTTCGCCATCTTGGCTCCGCCCCCGCAATCAACAGATTTGAAAAAATTGACAATAGGCCTGGGTCGCTTCCTTCTGTCTGTTCCTGATCACTTCCTAGATCTGCATATTTTCCAGTCTGGGTAATTGCAAGATTGATGGATGGATAACGATCAAATATTTCATGCACCATTGATCTTGTCTTTGGGTATAACTTTTGATATATAAGAAATCAAATATCTTGAGCAGAGTTTGATGTTAGTCATTGCCCAATATATTGTGCATCTTTCCTATTGGAGCCTCTTTTATAAGAAAGAAAAAACAGTTAAACAAAGCTGAAAGACATCGCCAACCAACCACATCTGCAAGCACATTCATCATTCTGCACCTTTCTGTTGATCGGAGGCAAGTGTGTTTCATCATCTGTTCTCTGGAACCAAGATTAGTCATTGCTCTTAGTCAGTCAGTCAACAAGTATGTATTAAGCACTTAATATGTGCCAAGTGCTGGGGAAGCAAAGTAAGCCAAACGGTCTATGTTCAGAAGCTCAAATTCTAATGGGGAGTATGGAATCTGCCATGATTGATGCTGTTTTTCCTTTACATCATTGTGAACATTGTATATGTTGTTTTCTCAGTTCAGCTTTTTTCATTCTGTCTTAATTCATACACATCGTCGTGGGTTTTTCTGAACTCTTCATCATTTCTCAAGGCACCATGATATTTCATGGTGTCCATGCATCGTGATGTGTTGAGCTATTCCCCAGTGAAAGGGCACTCATTTTGTTTCTGGATTTTTTTTTTTTGGTTTTGATTTTTACTATTTCCCTTCTCTCCCCATCCCAAATGCTTCTGTGAAAGTTTTGCTCCCTATGAGGCCTTTCTTTCTGTCTTTAATCTTTCTGAGGCACAAGCCCAGGGGTGGGATTATTTCTATATATCCACCATCATCAGTCTTGGAAGGTAGACCACCTCATCATTTTGAGTACTGTGCCTGACTTTGGTGTATTACATTGGCACTTGGTTACTGGTCCGCATCTGGGAGAGACAATCAGGTCACTGAAATGTAAAAAAAAAAATCATTCCAGGACCTCCCAAGTGAAATCCAATTTCAGAAGGGATTTTGAAATGGCGACCTGGATCTGAACCTTACATCATGGTTTCCACTGACTCTCTTGCTTGGCGTTGTTTGAAATTTCCTGGCGGCTTATTTCTTGGCTCAGCCGAGGGGTTTGCATTTGATCTTTGGTTTTCAAGTGGGCAAAAGACACCTGGATTGCAAGCATAAAGGGCTTATTTCCCTAGAATGTAGCTCTCAGGCCAGTCGCTTTCAGCAGCTTCACCATATTCACCGTCCCCCATATTTGCTAGTGTGGATTCCGGGTGTGTGTAGAGAGAGGGAAAAGAAGGAAAGAGGATTCACAGGTTAGCTTTTGCATCCTGTTCACTATGATGACTGTTGAATGGAGATCCTGTGCCAGATTGCAAAACCTCTGGAGGGTTGAGGAGAGGATGTAGTGATGAGAACAACAGCTGGGCTTCTAGTCTGGAAATCTTGAAAGTAACGTGTTTGTCACTTTTCTCATCACTTCTGCATGCATTCTAAAACTTTATATACTGTTGTGATATTTGGGAAGAGGTTGAAATGTGGATTTAAAATTTAGCCGAACCAGGAGCTATGCATGATGGGTATTCAGAATGGGAGGTCAGATCACCCAAACACAGTTTGGGAGGAAGAGTTGGTAGAGGAGCCAGGTTGGAAAGGGATCTTAGAGGTCACCTAGTCCAGCTCGCTCTTTTTAACAGATGAGGGAACTAGTACCCAGGGAAGTGAAGTTTATCCAAGGTCATGTAGGTTGGGAAGAGCAGAGGTGGGCTGTGATCTGATGGTCTCTGTTTCCAACCAGTCCTCTTCCCACTACATCATGGCTGTATTCACCCCAGATCTCAGAAATGGGCTGAAGCAGGTGTTTGTTTGTTTTAAGCACTGGGAAATTGGGGGCAAACAGAAGACTTAAATTCAATGTTCCAATGAGAGAATGGAAACAATAAAATGGAAAAAGGGATAATGGGATTTCTGTCAGTTTTTATTTGGCATATATGTCAGTCACACTATATTAGGAGGATGAGATTTGGGGTTGTTTTCTGGGTCAGGGAGCAGAGAACAGAAGAAGGGACTGAAGGAGATTGCCTTTTCCCTCCAACTATTTCCAAGTGGAAAAAAAAAATAATCTTTCTGCACTGGTGGCCTTAGAGTGGTAATGGCTGAATCTCGCTTGGAAATAGGAAAGTACACTCTGATACTTGATCAACCAGCAGAAAGGCTGCTGCTTAAGTTTGTGCTCCAGGGCATTGTCTAATTATCAGCATTTTAGAAAAGTTATTGGGAAGGCACAGTACAGTTAGTACTGTTTCCCTCTGACCATTCATGAGATCTGCTGCTGTTCTGTGGTATTCCAAATGTGAAATCAGTCATGTTTCTGAAACATGGAGGCTTCATTTTTCTAGCTCTCTGTCACTATCAAAAATCTTTCCAACATCTAAGGTAATTGAATATATATATATATATATATATATATATATATATATATATATATATACATACACTCCTCTGAATGCTCCTTTGTAACAAAGTGGGAGTGTAACAGTTAAACAAATACTGCCCATAATGCCTCACCTACTCAAGAAAAGGAGGTAGGTCCATTTTTTCAGCCCTTCTCTGGGACCAAGATTGCTTACTACAATTAGATAGCATTTATCTTAAATTTTGGTTTTCTTTTTGTTGTTGTTGTTGTTGTTGTTGTTGTTGTTGTTATAATCTTCATTTTAGTGTTCTTTTTTATTTACATCACTATGAATCTTGTTTTCCAAGTTCTGTTTATATTACTCTATATAAGTTCATATAAGTCTTCTCATGTTTCTCTGAAATACTTATTTATTGTCACAAATCCTAGCAAAATATTATATCATTATATTCACAAACTATTATTTATTTGGGGGTCAATTTTTATTTTAAGTTCTGCAAGTTTTCCCTCCCACCTATACTTTCCTCCCTCATTAAGAAATCAGGGAAAACACACCCAACTACAAATGTAAATATTCAAGTTAAACACATTTTCATCATCAGTTCCATAAAACTCTCACTGGAGTTTTATCACATCACCTCTCAATCGGGGTTAATTCCTGAGAACTCTGGTTGGTTCTCTTGTGCTAATTAGAGTTCTCAAGTCTCTCAAGGTTGATGGGCCATTCTCATATCGATGAGTACCTACTTTTGTTTTTAGTTCTTTGCTTCTACAAAAATAAATGATAGTTAAGAAGCTAGATGGTGCAGTGCAAAGAGTCAGAAAAATCTGAGTTTTAATCCTGCCTCAAACACTTACTAATCCTGGGTGAGTATCTTAATCTCTCTTAGCTTGTTTCCTCATCTTTAGAATGGAGATAATAGCACCCACTAGCATAGAAATTGCAACCTAATATGTGAGGATCAAATGAGATAATACATATGAAGCTCTTTGCAAATCTTAAAACGTTACATAAATTTAGGCATTGCAGTTTCATTTTTGTTGTTATTGTGATACAAATATTTTGGGATCTGTAGATGGAACTTTTCTGCCTTTGACTTCTCCAGACCTATCCCCAGTGGTGACATTTCTGGATCAAGGGATACAAAGACTTTTCTCATATAATTAGAAATTGTTTTCAGGAGGGGTTAGATCACTTCACAGCTCTATCAACAATGTTTCACTGTCTTAGGTTGTATTCATATGTATCCACTGGCTTCATAATTTCTTGATCGAATCATTCCCTCTATTTCTCTAATCAACCTTTACTACCTCAATGAAATCTTTATCATTGATAAGATCTGCCATGCTTTCTGTCATTCAGATCCAATATGAATGTCCCAGCCATTTGGTTGGTTGAATATGAGCTAGAGATGAGAATAACGAGGTAAAGTAGATCTAATTTCAAGAGAGAGATGTGCATTGGGAGTTGGTAAATAACTACTTTGATTTTATCTCTACAGTCTGTAAAGAATATGGGTATTCAAGGAGGACTAACATCTCTGGTGGGAGGGCTTGCTAAGCCTTTTTCAAGGTTGCCCATCTGCCTTTGGTGTCCATCCAGCTCTCAAATGTCTCTCTAAGAAGCTGGAGCACACATGACAGCCACAGCCTAGTAAACCATATCAACAGAGAGGCGATCCCAAGTGAAGAGTAACCGATGGGCAAACCCAGTAGTGAGTTAGGGGCTGAATACCCCAAGTGCATGAGAACTTACCCCAGTGGAATAGGCAGATGAGAACAATTTGTTCCAAAGGTCCTAAAAGCTGCTGAAGCACATCGTGGAACACTTAGAACTTGGTTAGACATCAAAGACAACAAAGTCATCCCCTACATCCCAGGTTATTACCATTTGTCTTGACTTGCACTGGACTTCAGTTACTTTGGGAGAGAGAGTGAGACTGATGACTTTATGCAATTCTTCCTCACTTAAATTCAATTCACATGCAAGTCAAGACAGCGAGCGTCCTCTGAAGTCAGTGGACAAAAAGGACAAATAACGGAAACATTTGGTAGTCTTCCAGGTTGAAAGACCTTAATGGCGTACGTCAGGAGCGTAAAGACTGCTTTCTGTCAGATGAAATGAGCCCATGGCAGAACAGATATTGAGCATCAAAATAGAGAATAAGCAAAGAATATACTTATTTTCTCAATTTGTGATAAAGGAGGAGAATAAATCTAGACATGATCTCACTGGCCCCCTAGATTTGGAAGAGGCAATTTTGGAGATTTTAATGCTAAGGATAAGTTGTCCATTATGTGATAGTCTAATATATCAGAGAGGAAATTAACTCAAGGGATTGAGTAAATTTCCTCTGAAAGAGGAAAGGCAAAGTGGAATAATTACAGTCCTTCTTCCAAACTCTTGAATATAACTATCATGTTTTTCCCCCTTTCTTACTGCCCAAAGTCTTTTCTTCCCTAGATTAAATACTCCAATAGATTCTCACATATTATGGTCTCTACTTCTCTTCTGGGCTGACTTTCCTGATATATGTCAAACAAAAAAGGACGATCAGCAAGAACTTAATAATCACCTATTATATTCCAGGGACTGTGCTAGGCTCTAATGATACAAATACAAGTAATAAATCAGTTCCTACTTTAATCAATTTACCTTCTAATGGGAAAGCAACAACTACATGGGTAAATATTCTGTATGAATAAATAAATGTAAAGAAAGTAATTATAAATAACTCATTGTTCAGTCATGTCTGATTTTTTATGATCCATTTGAAGATTTCTTGGCAAAGATTCTGTAGTGGTTGGCCCTTTCCTTCTCTAATTTATTTTACAGATGAGAAAACTGAGGCAAACAGAATGCAGAGGGTCACCTAACTAGGAAGTGTCTGAGATTGGATTTGAACTCAGGAAGATGAGTCTTCCTGACAGCAGTCCTGGCAATCTACTGCAGCACCACCTAGTTGCCCTACAAATAACAAACTACAGAATATTTGAGAGTAATAGAAGGAGTCGGGGAAGCTTCATGCAGATGATACCAAAGGTATAGTTTGAAGGAGAAGGAGCCTATGAGGCTGCAGGAAGGAGGGAGAGGGACCATTAAGGCAAAGACATTAACCTTGAACACATGTCATAGCATGTGTGAGGATATGCAAGGAGGCCAACTGAGCTTAATCCTTGAATCATCCTCCCTGAGGCTGGAAAAGCTAGGCTTGGGCCAGAATGTGAAGAGCTTTCAAAGCCCAACAGAAGAGGTTACGTGTTCTGCCAGAGGCAGTTGGGAGACATTAGAGCTGACTGAGTAGGGAAATGATGTGATCACAAAAGGATTGTGATTAGGGACATAAATAGCCACAAGGTTGGTTGAAAAGTTTCCAGCTGTAGGGGCAATATAGAAGGAATTACTATTCCTGATCAATCACTCAATCTGCAAGCACTTTATTAAGTGCCTTCTTTGTGCCAGTCTATTCACTGGGAATTCAAAGATAGAACCAAATCAATCTGTCTCCCAAACATCTTACATTCTAATATAAAACTTGGGTAGCAGAGTGTAGGATAGACAGGACTGGGGTAGATACTCAGAGCAAGGAGATCATTTAAGAGGTTGTTACAATAATCTAGATAATGGGTGACAAGAGCAAAACAAGATCCTAGCTGTGTGAACAGAGAGGAGTCCAGTGTGAGAGATGAAGAGATGTCAAGATCTGGGAATGATTGGATCTGGAGCATTAGGGAGGCTGGAAAGTCGAGGCTAATACCGAAGTCATGAGCAAGTATTTATTAAGCACCTGTTGTATACTGGGTACACACACACACACACACACACACACACACACACACACACATATATACATACACACGTACACACATATATATATATATATATTTTTTGCTGAGGCAATTGGGGTTAAGTGACTTGCCCAGGGTCACACAGTTAGGAAATGTTAAGTGTCTGAGACCAGATTTGAACTCAGGTCCTCCTGACTTCAGGGCTGGTGCTCTAACCACTGCACCACCTAACTGCCCCAATGAAGTAATATTTTAAAAGCACTTAACACAGTATTGGGAACACAGTAGGGATAAGTATTTGTTTTCCTTTGTGTATATCTATATCTCTATATATGCACATATATACATCCATGTACATATGTGTGTTAGATCCATGCATACACATACACACAAATATATATAATTACTAGTTATATATGTACATGTATATACATACACATAATTATACATTTAGATCTAGAAACAACTTCTTTATCTAATACCTTCCCTGCTAATGAGGAACACTGTGAATAGATAAATGAAAAAGCATGTATTAAATACCTACTTTGCTCCAGACACTGAATTAGGTGATGGGAATACCAAGAAAAAATTAGAGAGAACCTGCCCTCAAGAAGCTTATGGTGAAACAGAAGGATAAAATCCATAGATGAATGGTGGTCAAGAAAAGGAGTCTTGATCCCAGACACAAAGGGATTGTGATCAGAGACATAAATGGTCATTTAAGGGCAATTGAAAAGATTCCAACTGTGGGGCAGTATGGAAGGAGTTAAAAAACTCCTGATTGATCAATCAGTCAATCTGCAAGCACTTATTAAGTGCCTTCTTTGTGCCAATCTATTCACTGAGAATATAAAGACAGAATCTAGCTCCCAAACATCTTCTATTCTAATAGATAGACACAGACAGAGGAGGGGAAGGAAGAATTAGCATGAATCAGACTTGGAAAGGTCTCAGAAGATGGAGCTTGAGCTGAATTTTAAAGGACACTCGAGGTTCAGAGAGAGCTTGCACAGAGAGAGACGATGGAGTTTCATGTCAGAGGAATAACAAGACGACTGGTTGGGCTGGACCAGCTTTGTGGTCCTCCAACACCTCCACTCCCCCTGATTCAGAATCTTGATTTTTGTCTGGAGAGAAGTAAGGTGGAAAGCCATGGAGTCCACACCTACCTAGGCTGTAGCAGAATGGATGTTAGATAGGTCTCTGATAGGTCTTTATGACCTGGCTGATGCTTGGATAGGATGTACAGCACTCTCTGGGCCAGCCACATTTGAGTAGCACACAACTGCCTTTGCCTTTTTCTGGGGGACCCTTGTGGGACAGCTTGTGGCAGGAGCCAGGCCACCCCCTTTTTCACCTACGTCTTCCTTTGTGCCTCCCTTGCCATTTTCTCCTGCTGTTGGATAAGTTGCTTTATCTCCAGCCTGGTTCTTATCTCTGGAGTTCCTTGGAGCAGATGGTCCTGGGAAGGAACATTAGCACACTGCTCCCACAGACAGCTTTTATTGACACTCTCGGTGGGATTTACTATCCCTCTGCTTTTAATCTCCACAAGACTTTGCCTGCATAAGGGGTTTGGGAGTATCCTTTTTTTAGCCCGGCATTCTTCCTCTTAATCCGGACCACAGGCAGCAGCTTCTACACATGCTTTCTTTCCGTGGTTCACCCTCACTTAGCCTCATTTTTCCCATGGGCCCCTGAGCCCCAAGAGGTTGAGCTCTAGCTGCTCTTGCAGCCTTCTCAGTCCTGAGCCAGCCAGCCAAGGGGGCTGGATACTTTGGGGGCACCTAGGAGGGATTCGTATTTTGAGCTCCCAGCTGATCTGCTTCCCTACCTTCAGAACCATTCTAGCCAATAGCTATACATATAGTACCAACATCAATGTTGCTTCCCACTTAACTCTGGCAAGTTACATTTGCCATGTAAATTCTCTTACTCCCCCCCCCCCCAAAGTCACTCTGGTAGCCATCCCATAATTCACAGTCAATCGGATATCGATATTAAAAGATTGGCTTTGGGGGCAGCTAAATGGCACAGTGGATAGAGCATGGACTCTGAAGTCAGGAGGACCTGAGTTCAAATCCAGCCTCAGACACTTAGCTGTATGACCCTGGGCAAGTGACTTAACCCCAATTGCCTCAGAAAGAAAAAAAAAAAAAACAAGATTGGCTTTTGGGTAGAGTAGGATATTGGAGTCATTGCATAAGCTATGTGTATTTTCGAATGTCATCCAGAGTCTTCCACTCACTCTTGGTCTCAGCTAATTGCCCTTCTGCAGTGTTGGAGGTTCCTAGCCAGTTCTAGTACATAATAGATGCTTAGGAAATTTTGTTCATCTGCTCAATCATATCTAACTCTTCCTGACTCCAGGCACCTTCTGTCCTCCCCCTTGAAGGTTAGTGAATGTATTGCTCATTAATTGACTGGTTCTATTTGGCCTCAAAGGACAAATCAGAAGCAATGGACAGAAGTCGTAAAAAGTCTAGCTTCAGCTTGATATCAGTCAAGTCAATAAACATTTATTAAGCATCTCTCATGAGCCAGACGCTGCTCTCCAAAAATGGTATGGAACTTTCTCAGGAAGTGGTGAGTTTCTTATTCTTGGAGATCTCCAAGCCAAATCTGGATGATCATTGTTCTGTAAATTGTAGGAAAGATCCGTGTTCAGATACAGATTGGACTAGATGACCAGTCGTTCTGTGGTTTTCTGATGCTATGGTTACCTTTCTCAGTCTGATACTTCTCATTTCATGGGCTTTGCCATTTTGAATTATCTGCATGGGATTTCAGAATTCTTCCTGAACTCTGTGAAGAAGTAAAAAAGGAAATCATTGAATTTAGACATTTAAACTTCAAAGAGACCGGGACTATATTCTCAAGAGCAGGCTGTCCCATTGGTGATCACCCTTAGCATTTCACTTGGTTGAGCAGATGGTTGAGGGATTGGGGACGTGCGTTAGTTACTTTAACATACACAGGAGACAAGAAGCCCTCCATGCTGGTTTATTTGGGATTGTTTTGTAACTTTTTGCTTTTCTGTTCACTGTCTTGAGATGCTCGGGAAGCTTTGGGTCTCTGCAAAGTCAGCTGAGTGGAGGCCAGACTTGCTTCTAAAATCTCTTTTTCACCCAGCAACAGACGGTTGGGATCACGGAAGCTGTGCCAATTTGGCCCAGGAGGGGATCTTGTCAGCCTGCAAATAGGACACTCTGCTCACTCTGTGCAAACTGTCCAGAAGGGATAAAGGGAGCCTTTTCCCAGAACTTATATTTCTTATGGTTAAGACTTAGGGGCAGGCATCTGAAGAACACGTAGAAGTTCCATCTCTGTCTTTTTTTGGGATGTGCACTTAAAGGGAGTTGTTTGTTCAAAAAAAATTGTAAGGTTCTTCATTTGAAAAAAAATAAATTTTTCCCTGCTCTATCCTTTGACCTTTATTTTCATTTTCCTACCTTCCCCATCTAGTTCTGGTAATTAATGTTATAACAGGAAAAAACAGCTTATAGCAATAACTGTTTATGTATATATAATACAGGCATGCACACGTGTATTATGGGTTTAATGTATACATTTCTGCACCTTTGGTCTGTCTGTGATTTCAGTGGCATCTGGAGCTGCTGGTGAAAAAAAAAATCTCTTTTTACCAAAATGGAGCAGCAGCTGCTCGGCAACTTCCAGTCTTAAGCAACAGTTCTTTTTTTTTTTTTTTGCTCATTTCTTTTTTTTATTTTATTTTATTTTATTTTTTTTTGTTAAAGCTTTTTATTTGTATAACATATGTATGGGTAGTTCCCCAACATTGATCTTTACAAAGCTTTCCATTACAAATTTTACCCCCAGTCCCCTCCCCTCCCCTAGATGGCAGGAAGTCCACTACATTAAGCAACAGTTCTTAACGTGGGATTTGGAACTTAGGAAAAAAATCTTCCCTATTTGCTAATCCTTGTACAGAATGCACCTTCTGGCTCGAGGCCTTTTCACCATAGTCTCCTGGGCCTGAAATGCCCTCCTCTTTCCCCTCCACCCCTTGGCTGCCTTTAAAACTCAGGTCAAATCTCATTTTGTAAAGGAGACCTTTTCCTGGGCCCTCTAGTTATTAAGGCCATCCTCTCTATAGTTATTTTCCATGCTCACTGTCTGATTGTTGTATGTACCCAATTGTTTATAAGTTGTCTCCATATTACGATGTGAGCTCTTGGAGGACAGATCCTTTGTTGTTTTGTTCCTTTTCTGTCTTTCCTCAACATTTAGCAGAGTGCCTATAAATGGTAAACACTTAATAAATGCTTACTGGCTGAATGACTAAATGATTGGTTCAGAGTAGATTGAGAGATGGCCAATAGCGAGAGTACTCTGGACCTTGGGATGGCCAATTGTTTCCACCACAAACTCCTCTGTATCCTCAATATTTTCACCAATATTCCTTCCACATCTTCAATTTAGCTAAAACTTGGTTTTCCTTTTGAGGAGGTGAAGAGAGAGAGAGAATGGAGAAGGGAAGAGTGAGAGAGTGAGGAAAGGAGAAAGAAAAGAAAGAAGAAGAGAAAGAGCCAGAAAGAAAAGAGAGAAGAGAGAAGAGCACAGGAGGGGAAATGGAGGAGGAAAAGAGAGGAACGGAGGAGAAAGAGTTGGGGAACGCAAAGAGGAGAAAGGGGAGAGGCGAGCTAGAAAGTCTGTTTTTATTTAAATCTTCTGTGTTAGTCCCATTAGATGACAGATCTGAAGGGCAGGCTGTCCCTTTGGTCATCCCTTGGAGTGCAGTCTGATGTTCTTCAAATAGCCAGAGCCGAGGACCATGGCTGCCTTGACTCACCATGGTTATTTAACAAACAATTACAAAAAGCAGCCTGGAAGTCTGGAGTGTTTGGGAACTGCTAAACAATGATGTCAAAAGGGCTTTCGAGCTGGGTCTTTGGGTCACAGCAAAAGTTTTCCAGCCACTGGGACAGGTCTGTGTCCTGATTTATAAAATGCTCTGCAGCCACCTATAGGAGGAAGGAAAGAATCCCCTGGTCCCTCTCTGAAGAAGGCCTCTAAGAGTTCTAGACCAAAATAAGACTGGGCAGATTTCAAAATCATCCGAATTTATCATTTGATCACAAAGCTTCTGAGGAGAGATGCTCCAAGTGGGAGTTGATCTTCCGATCCATTCTCCCACCTGTGGGCAAGGTTCTTTTCCTGGGGAGGAATTCTAGAAAAATCTCTTGAGCATTTAATAAATTCCTTTTTTTCTCCTCTCCCCACTTCTTTGTCCCAAGGAGTTTGCTAGAGTCTGGATCTTCAATGGAGTTATCCTTTTTGCCTCTCACCTGCCTAGGTCTTGAGACATGTATGAGCCTGTGACCCTCTCTGTGGTATAGACATGACCTTGGACCCTCAAAGATTGGGCCACAAGTTCTGGGTATAGTAGTAAAGATAAAAGTCAGGAAGACTTGGATTTGGATCATATCTCTTGTTGCTAGCTCTGTGATTCTGGGTAACCTCCCTGACCCTCAGGTTTCTCCTCTGAAAAATGGACAACATCTATCTCAGAAAGCTGGGGTAAGGATTGAATAAGATAAGACAGACAGAGAAACAGAGACAGAAAAACAGACAGACAGACATACAGAGAGACAAAGACAGAGAGAGAAAATCTGGAGGTAGGTTTAATGGAAGTATATTCATCAATATATTCATCAAACTAGAGAAAAGAAAACATTACTATACCTTATGCTAGACAGAGAGCTGGGTGGAGTATGGTAATTTGGAAACAGCAGACAGCCTGGAGGGGTTTTTAGCATTGCCAGTGAGACAGCAAGCCTTTCAATTGATTTAGTTATCATTTTATTCTAGAAAAAAAAAAAAAAAACAAAAACAAAACCAGTGTTGAAGAAGGAACCTCTATTTAGAGCATCTCAAAAAAACAGATCAGCATAAATTCATTGGGTTTTGCCACAATTTGCTTTTGTGTTTTCTTTAACTAAAATATGTCCATAAGTGTCCCCAACAGTGTGACTTCAATAGTTTGTTTTACTTTTCATGTCGTACATTTTATCTCAAGTCCACTGTCTCCTTAAACTCCCAAAAGCTTTCATATGAACTGTTGACTAGCCATATAATGCTTGTAAAATGGGATTCCAGTATAGAATCATAATTATCTCCACTAGACTTAATTCCCTTAGGTTTGGTGCCTTTTCTAGCCTTCAAGATCTATTTGGACCCTGATTCAGTTATCTAATAACAATGATAGTAGCTAGCATCCATGCAATGTTTTAAGACTACAAAGCACTTTGCATATATTCATCATAACAAAACCAGAAGTTTGCTGCTATTGTTATTCTCATTTCAAAGAGGAGGAAAATGAGGCAGACTTGGGGTTAGGTGACTTTTCCAGGGTCACACAACTCTGAAATGTCTGAGGCAGTATTTGAACTCAGTCCTTTCTGACTCCAAGTTGAGTGCTTTCTATACCACATCATCCATCTGCCAATCAAATATGCTATGATCTCTCCCAGTTTTGTGTCATCTACAAATCTGAGAAATGTCTGCCTTTTTCCACAACATAGGTCTCATCTAACTCCAAATCCATGGTCCTAGGATCATTATCGTCATCATCATCTTCACTGTAGCCCAGAATCAAGGACAGATTCTTGGAGACTTCCACTAGAAACACTCCCAATTTGATATCAACTTCTAAACAACTACTCTTTGTGTTTAATTCTTTACAGTTCTGAATTAACCTCACTAAGCAATATTGAACTTTTGTGTTTCTATCTTGTCCATAATGTGATATGGGAGACTTTGCCATATGCTTTACTGAAACCACGTCAAAAAGGAAATGAGATCTCTCTGACATGACCTGTTGTTGATGAAGTCTCTTAGTGATTCTTTTAGTGATTTTTGCTTCCCATTCTAAATGGTCTTTCTATAATTTCTATATAATTCTATACAATTTCTATAATTGTGCCCCAAATTAGAGTTTTCAGACTCCCCTTTTTTTCCTTTTCTGGACAGTTGGGAATATGCCTTTATCGTCTTCTGGGACTCTTCTCCCGTTCTCCACTATCTAGCAAAGATTGATGGCTGTCATTCCCATGCCCTAATTCCAACTATACTCTGGGATATGGTTATTCTGGGCCTTGTACCTTGAGCTTACCAGAGAAAGCTGGGTACTCTTTTACTACGCCTTCACTGGTTTCGAGCTTCAAATCTTCATTAGTCAATGGTTTCTCATCCTTTCTAAGGATCATTCTCAACAGCAAACATAAAGAGAATCAAAATGGCAATTCAGTCACTGTAGGCCATTATCATTACTCCATTCTTTCTGAATAATGGTCCATCCCAACCCTTCTTTGCTGCCCAGTTTGCTCCCATGATTACTAAATAAGTACTCCTTCCCCCCAAAATCTCCAATACTGACAAAATCTCCAGTACTGACATTTGAATAGGACTTTGCTGCTCCTTCATAATCTAAAGGCAGCTGGAGACATAGTTACTAGAGCTGTGGGCTTGGAGGTAGGAAGATCAGAGTTACATCCAGCCATTCCCTTCTCCCCACCCTCCCACAGCAGTGTTTCCTAATTTTCTTCTGGTAACCTCATTTCTTTCCTTGTGAACCACAGGCTTGACCAGGCTCCAGAGGCTCCCTGTCAAGTTCAGGGGACAAGCCCCTGGAAGACACAGATCTCTTTCTTAGGAGTGTCACCTTGACAAATAGCTATCTCAGCACCCTCAGCAGGGACTTACAAGCCACCACCACTGAACTTCTCTTTCCTCTGACCCTTCACGGATGACCTCTTCCCTTATTCTGCCCCTCACCATTCCTTTGAGAACAAGAAGTTATTTCTCTGAGGAGATGCAGCCCCCCCTTCCATGCTAAGGAGCCACAGCCCTATTATTTATTTCCAAGCTTTCACTGGACACTTTCCTTTTCTTCTTGGTGGCTCAGACTCCT